>JAIUCU010000153.1:0-71382 GCA_020226215.1 Sindora glabra
TTACTTCATTATCCTCCTTCTAACACTATAAATTTTAAATTTTATATTCATTTTATTCTCATTTTTTATTTTAAATTTATAAATGCTCTTGATATTTTATAATTTAATTATTTACAATCTTTTAAATTAGTGAATATCAAAATAAGTACAAATCCTATTTTAATTATAAAATATTAAACTTTCTAATTTATAAAAAATAATTTAAATAAATAAAATATATGTTAAATAATAATGAGAATATATATAAATTAAATAATGTAAATTATTTATTTGCACTAAAAATATATATATTGATTATATTTTTCTTTTATAAATAACAATATAAAAAATTAAAATATTAGTAATTTTGATATGATTTTATGTATCTTATTTTCCTTTTCAGTAATTTAATACTAAAAATGATTATTTTGTCAATTATCCAAAAAAAATTATGTATAATTAATTATTAATTGATGTTACCAAATATATAATAGATTCTGTATAATCATTTATTTTAAAATTAATTATTATAATTAATTATCTTAATAATTAATTATTTTCATTGTCATACTATATATATATATATATATATATATATATATATATATAGTAATAATGCATAAAAACGATAGCAACACTTGTATCTTTTATATATAATATATATATATATATATATATATATATATATATTATATATATATATAGTAAACTATTTATTCTGTAATTGGTAATATTAAGTAATAAAGAAATCATTTTTTTCGTAAATGGTTCATTTTTTGAAATGAACTATTCTGCATATTTTTTTTGTTTTATGCCTCGTAATTCTTCCTCAGTCAGGCTTGGGCAGAATAGTAGAGCAAGTAAAGTATTAGTAGCATAACTACATTTCTCGTCATTGATATGTTTGCTTGCAATAATTGTGGCCTCTTTAAAGAATTGATGATTGCATCTTTGATGCATTTACTAGTACTAGTACATCTGAGAATTCTTAATTGGTTAGTTTAAATAGCCCCAGATTGTGGAACAAAGGAATATCCTACAAATATAAGATTATGTTTATTTTATTAAAAAATATTTTTTGTAAAATATAAGTATAAAATATTAAAATAGAAAAATATTTCACTTATTTAATATTAAATATTAAAAAATTTGAAAAATTAACTTTCTTTATTTCAAAAATAAATTTACTTTTCTTTATTTTTAAATTTTTAAGTGTTACACTTTTTAATCATTAATGTAAATAATATATTTCTCCTTTATTAATATATACACAAATAATATTTTCTTATGAAAAATACTGTGACAAAATAAATAAAACCTAAATATAATTTTATTTTTTTCACTTAAAATACAATAAAATGTATGTAACAACTATTTATTTATATTATCTAATAGAAAATTATTAATCTCCACATTCACAGGTAAAAGTTAGTAACTTCCACTCTTTCATTTGAATAAAAATATTACACTACTAATTTTTTAATAATAATAAATAATATTATAATTAATTTATCACTACCACCAATTACTTATATTAATATCTTTCTCATAAAATTATTTAAATGCTATTATTATTATTATTATTATTATTACATCCAAGGAAGAAAGTAAAAGCTACTAATCTCCTTATATGAATGTAAAGGTTAGCCATCCCCCATACATTAATTCTTTTAATTCATCATTTATACCGTATCAAATAAAATTTATTTGAAAAATGAAATATGAAGGTTTTCATATATTTTTTGTCAATAGAAGTTGTAACTGTTTATACTGTGACTATTACGGTTGTTGCGGATTGTGCAACGCTGCGCTATTTCAGCCACAATTCACCATTGTGCTTGTGATTTTCAGAAGTACCACAATTACAGTGTAATATGGTTGCGGCGCAAGCAATCCAATGGCAATATTGCAGCCACAACACATATTAAAGCCTGCAATTTACTATGGAATGACTCATTTCGAAAATGTCATTGGCAGGCAGAAGACACAGCCTCAAGTGAGCCCGAGTGCAAATAGCATTTCTCAACTCATTTCCCCCCAGGATGAACACGGCAAGAAGAATAGCAAAAGAAACTACTAAATTCAATCACAATATTAAGATGGATGCAAAAGGCACATACAACAAATCAAGCCAAAAAAGAAAATGCTAGTTCTTCGGGATGTTTTTCCCAACAATCTTGGCCGGAGTAATGCGCAGAAGATTTCCCGGCTTACCAGGAAGAGCACCTTTGATCATTAAAACATTAAGATCTTTATCAATTTTAACAACCTTGAGCTTCCTTATCTTTGTCTTTGTTCCTCCCATCCTACCAGGCATCTTCTTTCCCTTGTATACTCGGCCTGGTGTAGTTCCAGCACCAATTGATCCTAGTTGTCTGTGACTCTTAGAACCATGAGTCATTGGACCCCTTTTGAAGTTGTGACGCTTAAATTCCACCTGCAAAGATCAAAATATTGTATCAGCGTTGGATCTAGAACCCTTCAATTTCATACTTTGCCAATTTCCTTCTGCTAGAAAGTATTATTTAGTAATTCGGTCATAAGACAGGTTAGGTTATGTTATGAGCTTAAGTCCTTGTTTCTTAGTAACATTATATAAATAGAGGATTAGGGGTCTTGGGATGTTTTCAACCATTATTTATAGAAATACAATATCAGTGTTCTCTTCCTAATTTTCTCTCTGCCTCTCACTCCTTCTTCCTTCTAAACTATAATTTATATTATTAAAGTGGTATCATCCATCTTGAGCCTATTGGATCTCATGCTTCAGGCTAACAAAAGGTTGTGTTGTAGTTGTAAAATTCAGTTTTAAGTTTTCTGTTTTTCTATTCTAAACGATCAGCAACCTCTGTTTTTCCTAATTGATTTTTTGGTCCCCCCCCCCCCCTTTATTTAAAATTTCAAGTAGCTCCAGTGGCCAGAAATCAGATCTGGGTTAACATGGATGCAGTTCAGAGGATGGCAAACCCATACAGATGGCACATGCGTCTCACATGCCTGTTTTCCGATAGCAGGTGAGTCCAAAAACAGGCAGAACAGGCAGCATATGGCAGTGCGTGGAGGCTTTTCCTATGGCACACTTCTAGAGGCAACTCCTTTGAGAGTTGCTGTGGCTGATTCCTGAAGCTGCCCTTCAATATTCAAACATTACAGTGGCGTTTCAAGAAAAACAATTCTGTTTGGTGGTCAAAACTGTTCTGAACAAGGCATCTGCTCAGAGTTTCTTCTAGAGGCAGACAGTACCGAAGATTTGTGGTGGTTTATGAGTAGACTGTCACATTTTCCAGCAACCATGTGATCAGAAATGGATCGGCAGTGGATATTTCTCTCTGTTGCAGTCTGATTTTGGTTGATTCATCATCCAGTTTGTATGTCTTTGACCCTGGCTTTTGTGATTTTGTCTGATGATGTTTAGCGATGATGTTTGCCAAAGCTCTGGCAAGCTGAACATAGGTTTGAGGCTGTTCAATGTGAAACAAGCAAGTTTTGGTTCCATTCTAGTGTAGGTAAGGTAATCACAGGCCCTCAGTCCAGGATTGTTTCAAATAAGTTTTCAGGCGTTCCAGTAATCAAAAGGATACTCTTCTCATAGGATGCAAAGTTTGATTTAGTTCGTTTTGCAGTTTGGGCAAATTGAGTTGGTTTTCGTACTTTAAAGATTTGTGACATCATTTTGATGTGGGGCAGCATAAGTTACTTTCTGTTTTGGTGCAATTTAGTTGATTCTGAGATGTTTGGTTTGAAACACAATTTTGAACATTTGGTGCTATTTGAATTAAGTCTAGAAGGTTGATGGGTTCTTATGTGAAGTAGGCTGTAAGTTGGATGAAGTAATTTTAAGCATGGTGGTTGAGTTGGTTTGGCTAAATTGATTTGATCTCTTGGAGCAAGGGTATTCTTGTTGATTCTGTTTTGAGTGCAATTTCTGTTTCACTTGAATTTCTGCTTGGTGCATTGTGGATTTGGTTGAAACGAGCACAAATTTCAAGTGATTGGATTGTGGTTGTTATAGTGGTTTATTTTTTGTTTTGGTGTAATTCCAACCAGGGCTTTTGGTGTCTGTTTTGCATAACTCCAACCATGAGTGTTAGTGGTTTTGAAGACCAGTTAAGGAAAGTTGAAGCAGCTCAAGAAAAGCTAGCAGAAGACTATTGGAAGCTGCGTCGTTTGATCCAAGGAGAACAACTGGAAAGAGGTTGAGGGAGCAAGCAGGGTAGTTGCCAGAAGACTATGGTTTTTCACATTGTTTATGGGGTTTGTGAATGTTTGCTGGGGAGTTGTACGCCAGTTATTACTTGTTGCAAGTCATTTATGATTTGTTCAACCTATCAAGTAATACAATCTTAGTTGCATTTTATTTGAAAGTTCAAATTTATGTAACAAGCTTAAGCTTTGTAAGCTTAAGCTTTGTAAGCTTCAGCTTGAGGGGGAGTGATAGAGAGTATTATTTAGGAATTGCATCATGGTAAGGGCTTAAGTTATGTTATGGGCTTAAGTATTCATTTCTTAATAGCTCTATATAAATAGAGCATTAGGGGTCTTATGATATTTTCAGCCATTATTATTGAAATACAATATCAGTGTTCTCTCCCTAATTTTCTCTCTAGCCTTCTTCTTCTTCCTTCTAAACCCTAACTCATATTCTCAACACCTTCAATTATAGAGAAAAAGAGCACAATCTTCTATTATAGCACACTTTTTTTTTTTTTTGGGTTGGACAAAGACCCATTATTTTAATACAAAAATGATTTCTGCATCTATCCTTCTCCTAAATTCACAGCCTCAATTTCTTTAGGAAAATGAGAGGATCCATATTCCATTAGTGTCTCCCTAATGTTACTTGTTAGAGGATATCAATATAACTAAAGCATTTTGTTGCTTATCATTGAAACTGGAGATCATATGAGCCGTAAACTAGAAAAGGGACATCGATTTAATTGGGAAAACAAAGTAAAAATAAGTAAGACATCAAGATCAGATACCAGGCTGTGGAGCCCACAACAGCTAATGAGGTTATGACATCTTGTTTACTTTACAAAATAACTAACATATTTCGAGCATTGCTCACAGGAGAAGAAAAGCAGTATATAACTGGATGAGGAGTTTTCACTCTCCTCAACTTAAGCACCATTACTGACTTTTTTGCACCACCAACAACATTACCTTTTATTTTCTCTTTCATCTACTTATTTTGTTAGGTCATATATGACCTAATGAGCAATGTGCACACAAAAATGTCCCTCACAGCAGATTATCTATCACCATAAGAGACCTGAACAATTATGGAATTGGTGCAATTTTCACAGTTAAGAATGACTCTCATTATTTTGAACTATGATAGACTAAAAGCATATGTTTGTCCAACAGGACTTGCACTACTATTCAATGTAAATAGAAATTTTTAGAAATGAATACACTGCGACAAACTAAAATCATACAAAATTATTCTAAATTTCCACTTTCCAGTCCTTAAATTGATTGCCATATAAACAAAATGAAATATCAGCAGAATTCGACTAAAAAAAGCACGTGAAGTTGAGTGGAAAGTGAGAAATTGCATTTGAAAATTGAATGGTGATTGGTGATAAAACAATGCTTCTAGAAATAGATTGAGAATTGTGTTGACATGTTTTCATAATTCAGAGAAAATACCATTTAAAAACTGGGCTGCAAAACAAAGATTAAGGACTCACTCTAAACAGGCCGATTTCCAATTTCTTGAAAGCTATAAAGAGCCTTGCAAAAAGGGAAAATTTAATAAAGGCATATGCAGGTAAAAAAATAATTCTCTTTTCTATCTGGTACCAAACCATGGGTTTATGTTTTCTGTAACACTAGCGGCAAGTGACACATCTGTCATCAATGTCAACAAGGAATAAAAAATGATATCATAGTGATACAGACTTTCAAATTACAACACTTGTATATAGAATTTAGCAGCTTCTCAATGACTATGTGAATCAAATGGGAAACTGCAATAAGGCAGCTAATGCAGAGTAAGAAATCTTGCATAATCGTAAGTTGTATTACAAAAAATAAGGTTACATTGTAACGTTAAGCTAGCTCAATATGAGAGTAAATTCACACTTCATTGTTGTAAAATATAATCATCATGCAACACCACGAGGCAAGTGCTGACACAGAAGAATTGCACAGTAATGCTTCTAAAATTTCAACAAAGAAAGAAAATGGAAAAGGATTTAGCAAATGCACAAATGAAAATATAGAATAAGAAAAAAAACAAATAACACTGTGATATATCCATGATAAATCCGGATTTATTAAGTACATTAGATTTAGTTATTCATTGTCAAGATGATCTCATAACAGAAGTAGGACTTCCAAATTATAAACTAAACACTCATTATTTATTTAAGGATACAAGGAGCCTTAAATTGTAAATGCCACTATTCCCCATATTAAGATTATTCCCTGAGGAATTGTAATATGAATCTCCACAGAATATACAGTCACAAAAGGACTTACTTAAATCTAGTATAACAAAAATAGAAAACTATTTGATCCGACCAGCTATGGAGCCAATTTTCAGAAAATTTAGCTCTTCTTATTCACTGACATTTCAGAACCCCATCAAACATGCATTTCAAATAGGCAATCAAATGCCTGCTTCATGTGACTGAAGGAAACTTGTCTCTGATTACCTTCACCATTGGAATAGACTTGGTAATGTCCTAATGTCTCACTGACAGCCCTTCTCAATACAAGAGTTTGCAATTGGTTTAGTTATATTCAAAGCAGGAAGCACCTAAAGCTTTCATTTCTGCAAATTCAATTTTCAATTGTTATCCATTTGAAATCGCACCAAATTTTTTACTCTCGCCCACAGGCAAACAAGAAAGTCAAGAGTGTAATGCTGATCCACTATGGAAATGTGCCTACCATCTTATCAAAGGAAGCAACAAACTAGATGCTAAGGTGCTACAGCAGCACATTCTACATTAGAACAAATCAACTACCAGAATGGGAGGTCTGAAGTGAACTGAACTGAACTTTAAATTTACTACAAGTCAAGGTTCTCTTACCTTTTAGTATTTTATTGTTTTGGAGGTTAGCCCTCTCTTCACTATCCATACCATCTAATATCTTCCATCCAAATAGACCATAACTTGTAATCCAATTGGCC
Organism: Sindora glabra; assembly: GCA_020226215.1. NCBI lineage: Eukaryota > Viridiplantae > Streptophyta > Magnoliopsida > Fabales > Fabaceae > Sindora > Sindora glabra. Next base: position 7,124 of record JAIUCU010000153.1, read on the forward strand.
CCTTGACAATTCATGTATCAAAACCAGCTGCAACTTTTAAGGCCTACAATTATGACATCAAATTACAAGGGTATATCATCTGCGAAAATCCATGGACGGATATGCTCATCTATTTTTCCCTCTTTACTGAAATAAGTCTTGAAAGCTTATTCATGACCAGTGGCCCACTAAATGCAACTTTTAGGACCTTAATTTTAGAACCCTATTATTTCTACCTTCCCTCATCTCTCTTCAAAGGAGTGACTGATGAGGTGACGAGCAGGATGTAGTGAACACTAAAAGGGCGACTATTCAAAAAGCAAAAACACAAAAACAACTTCAAGGGAAAAAAGAAAAAAAAAGACACACTCTTAAAATTAAGTTGCAAGCACTGAATAACTTGTTAACATAAAAGGAAATTGGAAGTAACACAACAGAAGATTAAAAAAGCTGAAAACAATCAAGGCTCAAAAGTATATGTACAGCAAGGTCTCAGAGGAAGTGGAAACAGAGAGAGAGAGAGAACCTTGAAATCCCTTCCCGATGGTGATACCAGACACATCAACAAGATCGCCTTCCTTGAAAATCTCATCGACCACAAGGCGCTGATTAGGCTCAAACCCATCAACAGATTGAAGACGAAACTCCTGAAGATGCCGCAACGGAATCGCACCCACCTTTTCCAAATGACCCATTTCAGGTTTGGTCAGTTTACGGTCCCTAACCCTTTGGTAACCCACCTGAACCGCCTTGTAGCCATCAGTAGCGTCAGTCTTTATCTGAGTCACAATATTCCCTTCTTTGAAACCCACCACCGTCACCGGAACAACCTCGCCTGTCGGCTCGAAATAGCTCATCATTCCCAACTTGGTGCCCATGACTCCAATACCAGCTTCCATGCTCATAACAACCACGCTTCTGGGCCTTCTTTTACTTTTACCTGCAAAAGCAAAGTAGGGCATCCAATTTTTCTGTGGCTGCAGTTTCAGAAATGGGTTTTTGAGTTTGCAATGTGGGTTTGTGAAAGAAATTCTGCACGAAGTAGAAGCGGCCATTTTGATGAGGGAATGAGGAGGAAGTGAGGGTTGAAGTTGCAGAGCAAGAGTGGAAAATTGATGAAGAAATTGAAAAGACTGACATTGCCTTTCTATATCTGTTTTTCCCTGAAATTCAGAGGGAGAACATGGCTTTGCAGAGGAACCGATGAGTATGAAACCGGGGTCTCAAAGTGCCCACCGCCGAGAGTTACGAACAATGTCTCTTATCCTTAGCTTTGGATAGAATTAGCCAGAGCAGAAAAATATGGAAACAACAGAATGGGCTTCATCCATTATGGGCTTACCTCCGGATACTCGACTAAAGCGGGTTTTCTAAGGCTCAAATATTGGTCAGACAATCTTGGTGATATACCCGTTGAAACTATATGATACCGTTAACTTGCTCCCAAATTTTAAAATCCGATATTATTAGATCCTTAAATTTTAACTTAAATGAGATGATCAGATTGTCATGACGAGACTTTTTGGGAGTTTGGCTGTTTTGAGCGAATTAGTGCTCAGCTTTGAGCTGCATCGCTGGATATACTTTGCAGATTGTATTAAGAAAGTGAATAATTATAAATTTATAATATATTTTATAAATTTATCATTTATTAAAATTTAAACCTTCATTTTAATATAAGGATTATGATTTAGTATTTTATTTTTAAAGTGGAATCACTTCTAAGCCTCCAACTATTTCAACTCTCCAACATATATTAATGTTTAAGAAATAATATGTATTTTGAGACGGATGTCATTATTAGAAATTTACATGCACCCTATCCTATTTAAAAACCCACGTAGACAAGACATGTGTTTTATTAGCTATTTATCGTAAGCATGTAAAATGGGCAATCCATAATTACAGGGTAAGTTAGCATAATCTTGCTTTCGTGGTTATGGACCTGCCTACAAGCTAAGTTTTTTTTTTTTTAATTAAAAATTTTGATAATATTTTAAGTATTTTGAAATTTTTTTAATTCAAATCAATTTTATATCTAACATATAATAGGTTAATATAATTTTTTTAACCTTATTTGACCAAACCATTATATAAAAAAATTTAATTATCTAATTATAATTTATAAAAAAATTAAATTTTTTAAATTTAACCTAATCCAATATATACTTGGAGGTGCCTTCCTTCTTTTGCATCTAAAGTTTTATCTTTAATCTTTATATGTATATATTTAATTATTTAATCATTTTTAATAGTTAAAAAATAATAATAATGTAATCTACCCACAGGTACTTGCAAACTTCCCATGGGCATAACGATTTTTTTTCTCACTTTTTTTGAGAGCTCATGTAGGTAAGCCCTTACAAGCTTAAACTCGAGCAAGCTAGCCTACACCAAGCCCTTGTAAGCACAACCCATCCCGTTTTGCATATCTACTTCCCTAAATCATGACTACTACACATATTTCTTAGTTAATGATATATAATAGATGAAAATATCATTTAGTTAAATATAAGGAAAAATTCAAAAATCATTCTTCCTTTCCTAATATTTTCTCTTCCCTAAGCAATAAATGCCCACACTTCAATTAATGATTTTTCTTAAAATATTAAAATTTCAATTCAAAAAATGTTCATTTCCCCCAAAGCAATAACGGCCTACGAAATATAATGCACACCTCAATTAGAAGATGGCATAGAAAGAACAAATTTAAGTGATCTTAATAGTCTAAGAATACATTTCATTCATGGTAGCATTTTTTGAAAATATAAATATCTCCTATTAGCCTTCTTAAATCTTTCATTTCTTTCTAATTTTCTTTCGCTATCTTAATTTTAAAATTTAATCTTATTCCTTTATTGGACTATTATTAGCATATTGTTAATATCTTACATGTATAACTTTTAATTTTCACTCACTCTTTTCACCTTTCCTTTGCCACCAAACTAGAATGATTTTTATCTTCATCTTGGAAGCCACCACTAATACTATTGCCAATTCACTAGGACAACATAGATGTGGAGATGAGAATGCAAGGTAACTTAATGAGTTCTATTATATTAGTCTTCCAATACGAGTGATCTTATAAATCTATTTTGTATTCTTTTCACTAAAATCTTAGATCCTAATTTCTTGTTTATCATATCTAGAGAAATTCATTCCAAATTTAGAGGACAATATTATTAATTCGAACAATGATTGAAAGCATGCTGGAAAGGTATCAATCAATAAACTTTAAAAGGTTTTCTTATCTCTCATTCTTCTTTGCAAATTTAATTTTTCTTAAGTTTTTTAGGTTTGTTTTATATAATTCTTTTAATTTTCATTTCACAATTGTATAAGATGTTTAATACTCACAAAACCATGGCCAAAAATTATTTTCAACTAGCATACAAGTGACTTTTTAACCACTACATAAAATATCAGAAATTTTATCACATAGTAAGATGATAATATAGTTAAAATGGATCTTTTAGATAATTTCAAGAAATTCATTGTAACATCATTAAAAAGCATTAGATATACAATATGAGTGCATTCACCTTTTGCATGAAATTTTATATAGCCTTAGTTCATTTGTTTAATAGATAACAATTTGGAACAAATAATGTTATATATGATTGTTTTTTAATAAGTGAATAATTAGTGTTTATAATTAAATCATGAAATCTTTTTATGGGCTTAATTATAATGTTGGAACATAAAACAGACCTCAATCTTCTTTATGAGCTTAAAATTACATTTTCCACTTCCATATATTGGAAAAAATTTTAAAAATGGTATAAGATAGGAAAGTTTTTATTTTTATAGTTTTTATTAAATATTTAATTTAATCCTTATAATTTTATTTTTATATTTTTTAAATCATAGAGTTTAAAAGTTTTATAAATAATTAAATAGTGTTGAATTCAACTAAGAAAATTTTACATGTTTATTAAATTTACATATTAACATTTTTATTTTTTAGTGACGATAAAAGTGGTAATCCATTTAACAAACAAAAATTTATATTCAATTAACCCAACCTAAATAGAAAAATATTATGTGAAGGTAGGTTTGAAGAATGCTTGGATTTTATTAAATATTTTATCAAATAAAGTATAATGATGAGATAAGTTTGTTGATTGATGTGATCCATTTATGCCCTACCTACACATGATCACCAGAGAAGCTAAACAATATCATCTAGCTTGGCTACCTCCTATTATTTTGCAAGATTTCCTTGATTGAAGCATTGCAAAGAATTTTCATCTCGAATTTTGCATTAATCAGTGCCCAAACACAATAAAATTCCTAACTTTGGTCATTAAAGAGCCATTATTTATGTCATTACATTAACTAATTTTCTAAATTTATAAATTTGTTAATAAACCCTAATCACATTTAATGTTTATAAAGGTAAGGAAGCCTAGAATAAAAGATATAAAGGTCTAGCAATGGAGAATCCCCTAATGATGGTAACCCTTTTTGTACTAATTGTTTATTTTTTTATTTAATTGTAATGGTTATCTTGAATGTACATTTGATTATTGAATATGGGAGAACACTATAAAGATCCAGGGTTTTTATAATTTAATGAAGAGTTTGGCGTTCTATTTTTGAAATAGAGAAAAAGATTTGCTAAGATGTTTAATTGATTTAATCCTTATAAGAATTAACTTTAAAAAATTGATTGTCTTCCTCTATAGACTTAATTTTGTATACCTATTTTGTTCAATGGTTTACAAAGTTGTTGATTATTAGTTTAATAAATACATTCCACTATGCTTCTTATGATACTATAACTTATGCTTGTTATAAGGAAAATTTTTTAGAAGAAGTACTCACTAATCATTTCAATATTAGTAATAGTTAGTGAATTCTATACATTTATTGAAGTAGGTTTAATGAGATGACATTTTTGAAAATATTACATTAGTTAAACTTTTATTGCATAATGAGAATATTAAAAAATGAAGGAAAATTTAAGAATGGATTGGCATGTTTCCTCCTATTTTGTTATTTTTCAATCAACTTTTGCTATAAGCACTATTTAATTTCTTCAATTTCACCTTAAAGCATTACATTTCACATCATATTGTCATTTTCTTCTTTAATTATTAAAATAATATGATCCTTCTCAATCTCATATCTAATTATAAATTTTTCTATTTTTTGGACTCTTTTCTTATCCTTTTAATTATATTGACATCTTCTTGAATCATAATTTCATTTCTATATTTATTTCTCTAACTCATAAACCTATTAAATTATAAGTATAATATTTTCAATGGTTCAGCCTAATAGCTCTTAGGTTTCAAGGTGATAATGTTACTTACTTAATTAACAAAGAAATTTATTTTCCTAATACGACATTAATATGCTTCTTATGATAGTATAACTCCATCATGCTATATGTTGATTATCTAGAAAGACATTTAATGGTAGTTTGATAAATAATTTTATTTTAGCCCAATATGATCAATAAGTAATGCTTTAAAATTAATGAGCAATATGTTTTACTATATTGCTCTCTTTTTTACATGATTGATTAACTTTTTATAAGCCAAATGCATTTTGCAATGTGCATGTTTATTTAGCTTGTTTTCATTTTGTGTTAACAAGATATTTTGCACAATAGATAGCTAAATAAATGGATGCTTATGTTGAAGGATAAGGGCAAGGTTAAGGAGTTCCTCTTGGTAATGGAAATAGGGAAATAAGCTTGGTGGTAATGGGAATGGTGTTAATCCTTCATGAAGATTTTCCAAATAGAATTAACTACTTGGAAAGAGTGAATGCTAGCTTAGTGAAATGTAAGGATTATGGAATGAAGTTTACATTTGATCCCATTAGAGATTGAATGCCCTTGTATATTCTTCACCATAAGAAATATGAAAGGCTAAAGGTTTAGGAACTTTCCTTGTACTATGATTTTCATGTTGTCTTGTTAGTTTAATGTTTACTAAACAATTATTTTAATTTGGACAATATGTGTTATGTGACAATGTTTCTAATATATGTACTATCCCTAATGTTTTTCCAAGTAGTGTAATAAAACCATTTGTTATTTAAGTTGTCAAACGAGACAATGGTTATCTTTATGTTATTGGTTATGTGTTATTTGTTAAACCACATGATTCTTTTCTCCTTAAAAATATAGGTTCCGTCCACAAATGAAGTTATAGCCCTTATTAGCTAGTGGGGTGGTTGCTCTAACTTCAGAACAACCTCTTTATGTAAATCCAAAATTAATAGAAAAATATCTAACTCCTCCTATTTCAACTCTAAACCCATCTTATTTTTCAAGTGCAAGGTCATATGTTAGTTCAAATGACAAAAGCAAGGCCCTTACTACTCTAACTGACAAAGGTAAAAACCTTTGCTACTTTTAGTGACAAAGACAAAGCCTCAGCTACTTTTTCTAACAAAATGAGGCCTTTATTACTTCTTTTAACAAAAGAAAGCCTCCTATTATTCCTTTAACTAAAAATTCCAAAGCCATGTTAGCTTGATGTAAATAAAATAGCTAGAATACAAATAAGGAAAAGGTTAATAAAAGGGATAAATTCATAAAAATGTCAGATAAGGAGGTAAGCAAACCCACTGTAGAGTGCATTCATTGTAGACATAAATTTTGATATGGTAGTAAGGAGCATGGCACATCAAACTTGCTTACTCATATAAAACGTGTCCAAAGTATGCTCACAAACCTAACACCAACTCTGCTAAAAAAATACTAGATTTTGAGGGGATATATAATGGAAAACAATTAACTAGTTTTGTTTCCCATGCATTTAATCCAAAAGAATATAGAAAGTGTATAATTATTTTTTGTGATATATGATAAACAACCCTATAAGTTTGTTCAAGGGTTAGTTTTAAATACATATATAAAAAATTATGTTCAAGATCAAATATGGCTACTAGGAAGACAATAACCAATGATTGCTACAAGAAATAGTTGAAAGAGAAAAGTAGGCTTAAGGTATTATTAAAGAGTGAATGTGTTTAACCATAAATTATTTGACATCAATTTAAAATCTAAAGTATATGTCTTTAATAGCCTATCTCATTGACAATGAGTGGACCTACTAAAAATGCATTCTAAACTTTTATCTAGTTCCAAATCACAAAGGGAAACAATTGGTAAAGCTATTATAGCTTATCTAAATGAATATGGTTTGAAGTAAGTGTTAACCATAAATGTTAACAATGCTAGCTCTAATGATGGAGTCATGGCATAGTTGAAAAAGAAGGTGAAAAATTGGAATAGGTTGGTATTGAATGGGAATATGATGCACATATGATTTTGTGCACACATATTTAACCTAGTGGTAAGCAAGAGCTTAAAAGACTACCGTAACTCAATTACTACCATTAGACATGTTGTTCAATATGTTAGATCATTGGTATGAGCCATTTCACATTAAAAATTAAACTAAACCTATTTTATCAAGTAGATAAGGTGAGTTCAAGCTGAACCCAAAAGATTGGATGGTCAAAATATGGTATAAAGAGTAAAATAAAATAAAAAGGTTTAATAATGCAATCAAATAGATTAAAATGCAATGATGAAAGACAAAATTAAAAGAAAAAAAGTTATAAAAATTAGAATTATCAACTTAAAGGATTATTTAGCCCTTAATTAATTAACTTATCCAAAATAACTCATATAAAATTGTTATAATTTGATTAATTAGCCTAAGAACACCTTAAAAACATTCCTAATGTTCCTTGATTAATTAATCTAAACTTAACACCTAAGTCGATTCCTTATTATTTAAGCCCAACACCAAAACAATAGTATTAAAATTTAAGGAATAGCTACAATTGAACTAACAAGTCAACTATTAAATCATCAATTCAAATCCTAATTCTATTATATGATGGTTAATTTAACTTAGCATCAAACAACTAATACCTAATTGCTAACTCAACTAATAATTAATTATTTAGCAATAGATTACAATCAAACAACTAACTAATAGATTTAACTTACTAAATCATTTAGAGCAATCATAAACATAAAAAAGCAAAGAGTTAAAGGATAATCAAATCAAAAGTAAAAGTAAAAGATAAATTCTCAAATCCAAACTAAATTAAGGTAAAAAATCCCTTAAATTGAATGAAGAAATTTAACCATTTATGGTGAAATACAAAGAAAACTAGAAGAACAAAATTACTATCTAAAGAAAAATGAATGCCTTTAGAGAAACAAAACCTTTTAGATTTAATTTTCTAATCTATAAAAACTAATGGGCAAACAAATATGCCTCTATGGTTAACAAGAATAAGGCATTGTTTAATTTAAAAGTCCATAACATAATTTACAAATTAAGTTATTAACAATATTTTATTATAGTAATTTTTGTTAATCTATATTCATGCTATTGAAAATCTCCCCAAAACTACATTGTTTCATTAAGTAGACTTAAATCATATTGCTCTAATTTATTTTTTTTTTGTAACTTTGTGTTCTAATTTGAGCTAATTTGGACCTTTAGATCTCCATTTAAAGCCCCAAAATCGTGACTATTTGGCTTGGGTAGCACCATTACTTCATTTTCATGATTATTTTTTGCCTTCTAAATGTTTAAATTAGATTTTGGCCAAAATATAAAGTTTTAGAGCTTTTCTTAAATTTCTAATTATATAAAGATCACCTAAATTAAAGATTTAGAACTTAAGTTATAGTTATAAAAATTTAAAATAGTGTAAGAACTAATATTAACTAAATAATTTATAAACATTAGAAAATTATCACCTATTCACATAACAAGGTCAATTTCATCAAATTAAACATATTTAACTTTCTAAGAGATATAAAATAGGAAAATATATTATAGATAATATTTTGCATATTAATTATCACCATCTAGGCTAACTAAGTTTAAGGAAGCTATTCAAGTCGAAAACATAAGTTACAAAGGCTTGATGTGCCTAAATGTTGCCACCAGATGGAACTGAACTTATAAAATGCTTAAATCAATAGAAAAATTACAAAAAGTGTTTGAAAGCTTAGAAAAGGATGATAAAGAGTTTTAGTTGTACTTTTAGGATCCTAAAAAGAGATAGGGTTCTACAAAGATTGAAAATTAAGATAATGCGAAGGCATTAAGTTCTTGAAGAATTTTTATAATGTTATTTTAGCTTTATCTAGTTCATTGCATGTCACTTATAATATTGTTTACAATCACCTTTCCATTATACAAAGTGAGCTACAAGCATGGAGCTTAATTGAAAATTATGATTTTGTGATGTATTTCATGGTAACTAAAGTAAAGGTCAAATATGATAAATATAAGAGTTTAATTAAAACCATGAACCCCATTATACTTATTATAGATGCACTTGACCCAAGATACAAATTAGCCTACATTACATAATTTATAGAGAAATATAGTGAACAAAGTAAAAGCATCCTTGACTAAGATGTATGATTAGTGTACAACTAAATATGGAAAGTGCAAGAAAAATGCTTCAAGCCCAAGGGAGCCTACCTTTGAAAGTCATGCTTAAAAAGCACGAAATGTCACTTCATATCACATTTAAAGAAGAAAGGCACAATTAAAGTGAAAAATGAATTGGAAAAATATCTCCATGAGCTTTCTATTTTTGATAAAGGTGAAAAACCATGATGTATTAGTTTGGTGGAAATTAAATACATTAAAATTTGATGTGTTTTCCATGATAGTAAGGAAGATCTTAGTTATCCTTATTAAAATAATTGCTTTAGAATCTACATTCAAGGTCGACATGTACTAAATGTGTTCAGAAGTTCCCTTTCCCTAAAAATAGGTGAAGCTCTCATTTGCACACAAAATTGGTTAAAATGCTCCAAATTCTAATTACCAGATTTTCAAATTGTCAATGATATTAACATATGAAGATATGGAGAAAGGTAATTATTAATTTATGCATTAATGTAGATTTGAATTGGATAATCCATCATAATTGTAGTCAATTCCTTACATGTAATTGGAAGGCTTTTTAAATATAAAAAATTAATTTTTATCATTTCTTACAATAAATATTATGAAAAAATTTTATTAAAAAAATATAAAACAAATGTTTCCCACAACAACATTACCATGGAAAACTTCCATATGTTTTCCTATGAAATCAATGGTTGGAAAACTTTTGAAAAAATATAAAAAATAAAAACTATTACATACTAGGAAAAAATTTCCATAAGTATATTAGCCACTATTTGAAAACTATAGGAAAATTCATGAAAAATAAATATGTCACCTTTTTTAATTAAATAATTTCTCATGAATTTGCTATAAGAAATTAGTAATCTTTTAATTGCGAACCATTTTAGTGGTCAAATAAGTTTGATCCAATAAAAAATAATTAATTCAATCAGACCATCTTATTACTTTTTTTTTCCAAAATAAGTTATGGACTTTTGTTTAGTTAACCCAAATAGTCTCTCAAAAGAATTATTAATTAGTGATTGAAAATGGTATTGTAATTTCACTTTGCAAGGCTATTATTGTATTATTTTGATGTTTTATGGCTTTGAATTTGATATCATATAAAATGTTAGTGTCTAAATAATCTTAATTATTGCAATGTAATTTTTATTAATTTTTTAATAATTTCATATGTTAAATTTGCTATACCTTGTAGGACAAATCTCATGTTTTGAAGGTGGATATTTAATTTAGTTCAGTTACAAAATTTTATATAATATATTGAATATTTTATTTATAATATCATCTAATTCAATCATTTGTTTAATTGGTTGAATTAATCAAACCATGAACTAAAGACTCTTTTAGTTTAGTTCAATCCAAATTTTGAAACATTGACTAAGATTAGATGGTATAAGATATTTCATCTACTTATAAGACCTTTTATACATTAAAAGTAGAAAAAACACATTTTATCCAAATAAGTAAATGTAACTCTCATTTTCTACAAATAAGAAAAAGAAAACACTAATGGATCATAATTTTATGTGATAATTTGATAATATCTGAATTATAAATGTCTAAAAGTATGAAATTGTTTGATAATATTTAAGTTGATTTCATATTTATATGTATACTAGTTTAATTTTGATGATAATTTAATTATTTTAATTGATACATACATACATACATATATACATATATACATATATACATAGATACATACATATATACATACATACATATATATATATATACATACATATATATATATATATATATATATATATATATATATATATATATATATTTAAAATATTGATGTAACTCCTATTCAATTATGGTCAAAACATTAAAACTTAAACCATCCTCTTTTTTAATTTGGTAACTTCATTAATTCTTTATACATAAATTGATAAAAAATAATGTTATATTTCTTTATAATTAGACTCTTATGTTTTTTTAGTTTCTTTCACTAGTCATATCAAATGTGAAACTGTGAGAAAAGTGAAATGTCCTATACATGAGTTAGAAGATTTTTGTATGTGTAATAGTAATATGAGTAATTTGTATATAAAAAATCTTTTTAACATTTATTATTCTCTTTATTATCTTTTGCCTATCATAAAAAATAAATACTTAAGGATTAAATAGATAACAAATAGTTTCAATTTTAGAAAAAAAAATTATGATTTACTATTTTATTCTTTATTAAAAGTAGTTATGTATTTATTTGGATAATATAGATAAACTAAAAAAAAGACTTGATAATTGTAATTCAAATATATTTATCTATCCGCATCTATTCTTTTTTTTACTTATGCATTCATACTAATTTTTGAATGAATATGGATTAAGTTATTATTATTTCTATGAAATAAAAGTTATATTAAGCAAATTATATATAACAACTTGTTAATATATTTTTATGGTTAGCTTTTAGATAAAATAAAAAAGACTGGAATATCTTTTGTTGGATAAAAAAAGTGGTATGGTATGCTTAGGATTTTGATATTTATATCAATATTTTTAAGGAATCAAATAGAGTAGTATTGGTTTATGTAATATCCAATTTTTTTCCATTTTAAATATTAGTGACTAGTCATTTATTATAGTTTTTTAATATCTTTCTATAGGATAAAAAATGAATTTATATTTGATCTATTATAAATCTAAAATATTTTATGTTATCAGTGAATAAAAAATATGTTATTTAAAAAATAAAAATAATTAAAATTTTTTAATAATAGTAAAAGAATTTTAATAGCCTTTTAAAGACATGAAAACACATAAATTAGTAATAATTTAAAGATAATTTACATTGTAATGGATGAAATTTAAATAAAAAAATGATAGTATGCTTAACATTTTGATATTTGTGTGTGTGTGTGTGTGTGTGTGTGTGTAAGTTGAAGGTTTTCAAAGAATCAAGTAGTATTCAAAGAATTAAATAGGAAATAAATTAGATTTGTTAAATAATTAAGAATTTTTAATTTTAATTTGAATTGCAAAATATAATTAGAATTCAAACTCATTATTTTTATTATATATTCAACTTATATGAGTACAAAATTAATGGAATACAAGCTTCAAATACATCAAATATTTTAATGAACTTGGGGTCATCACACTTCCAAATTTCAAATCATAATTTTCTTCATATAAAGTATATTTTCCATGTGATAAATTACTTTAAAAATTTTTCATTTATTTTTATTTTCATAATGTCAAACACACTTTTCAAGAAGATATCTTATTGGCTACAATTTAATATTATTTTATCAAAGAAAAGATAACTAAATCCAATGGTCAATATTTAATAGTCATCATGAACCTTTGATTATTAAAAAGAGGAAAATTCACAATGAAAGAGAATTGCAAATCCAAAATTGTCGAACATGTGTCAAAATCAATAAAAAATTATATATGAAGTTGAAACACTTTTTTTACAACTAGAGAAATAGTTCCAAATAGTACACATACAGTACAATATAGTTGGATCGAGTTTCTAGAACAAATTTTACCTTTAGCGAAATAGCAAGCCACTTTCTATCTTGGACAAAATTCAAAAGTAAGTGAAAAAGTTGTTAATGCATGTCTCTTATGATACATACAAGATATATTTAGCATATAGGACATTAAAGAAGCTTTTTATGCAAGTTAAAATTTATATGAAGCCAAAATTCAAAATTTAAAAGTATCTTAGAGCTAAAAGTTTCTTGGAGCCATAATTTCAAATTTCAAATTAAAAGCCCAAATATCACTTGGAGCCGAAGCAAACACTAATTAACAAAAGAAAAGGTGACTTAAGGCCAAAGTTTTCTTTATCAAATTTTCTATATAAATAGATGCATGCCCTTAAAGACAATATAAAACAAGCATTAGTATTACAACTTACAAATTCTCTCTCGCTCTCACCTTCTAAAAATTGAAGCTTTCTCCCTTTCTTACTTTAGAAACAAATCTTACATATCCATTCTCTGATTGTTACTAAGTGAAATCTTTTATAATTTCTTAAAGAGATTGTAAGAAAAATCCTTCTTGAATCTTGTTAGAAATCTTTATGAAGTTTAGTGAGATCTTGTAAAGTTAAGTGCATAATTGTAATCCTATTATAGATTGGCATAATCTTGTAAATTTAGGTGATGTTTGAAACCCTAATAAGGATTACAAAGATCTTATAAGGCTAGGTAGTGGTGAAATCCTAGCAAAGATTGGGATAATCTAGTAAAGCTAGGTATTGTAACTTGAAGAAAAGTTTGTAAATACCTCAAGCAATGCTTGGTAGCTTAAGAAAAGAAGAATAAACCCAAAAGGCATTCCTTTTGAACTATCAAACCTCCATAAAAATTCTTGTTATTTATTCTTCGTCATTACATATCTATTTATACATTTTGTTATTTCGTAAACCTTACTTATTCATATTTTTAAGAAAAATGACTACATAATTTTATTTTTATTTTTCTTGAAGATATCATTTTTAATTTAAAAAGAAATATGTCTAAATTTCTTTAAAAATATTTTTAAAATATTTAACATTTTTGAAATAACATATTCATCAAAATTTCAAGAACTTTCTCATTACATTTTAAGGTTTTATACAAAAGCTATATTACAACTTTAATTTGTTAATTTTTATTAAAACCAAATCATTCCCTTTTGGCCTATAAGTTCTATTAATTAGTATCTAAATTTGATCTCATGTCTTTAAAGTCTAACAATTTTATAAGTTAACATATTATAAGTAATGGAGTTTTTTTGAAAAAATATGGACCTAAAGAACATTCCATAATTAAACACCCACTTTTAATAATGTAAACTATGATTATTAGAATTTTAAATTGATAATCTACATCAAATTCATCAATGTAGTAGTATGAAAAGTCATCAAGGAAGGTTATGAAGTACCCACAAGCTTTGAAAAATAAATAAAAGTGCTTAAACTCAAAACAAAATGGATGGATGCTAATTACAAGAAAGAAGTAATCCATACTAAAGCCATAAATGTTATCATATGTACCATCAAACCTAGTAAATTAAAAAAAAAAAAACTCTAAATATATTTCTACTAAAGTCATATAGGATAAACTTGAGGTGAGCTATGAAGGCACCAATCAAGTAAAAGAAACTTGGATAAATATGCCTATACATGAATATAAAATATTTAAGATAAAAAATATGAAAAGATGGAGCTAATATTTAAATGGTTCTTAGCCATCGTCAATTATCTTCATGCATTAGAAAAAAATCATTACTATTGAAGAATTAATGATGAAAATTTTAAGAATACTTCCAAAAATATGACATCATACAAGAAGGAAATAATCTCTCTACACTTAAAAGAAAAACTATTAGCATGTGAAAAAATATACGTAAAAGATGATTAAGAAAAGAAAAAAAATAATAACTTTTAAAACATTTTCACAAAATAATGATGAAAAAGAGATGATCTTGATTAAGAAATAAAAGAACAAGAAGATAACCTAGCTTTAATGGTAAAAATATTTTTTAGAATATGCAAAAAAAGGGCAATTTTAAATGAAGACCATTTCAAAGAAAAGAGCAAAATAAAAGAGAAACAAGCATCCAACCTTTAACTTGCTTTGAGTGCAAAAGGCCAAGACATAAAAAAAGTTATTATCATAGAATAAAAACAAGAAACATAAAGAAATATACTAAAAAGAAAGTTATGGTGGCAATATAGGATAATAAAGATAATTCATCTGAATAAGAGTTTGAAGAACAAGAAAAAATAGTTAACATTGTCAATTACTATTTTATGGCTAAAAGCTAAGAAGATGATAAGGTAACAAATGATGAATTTGAATATCCTTTATTATATGATGAATTGATGAAATATTTTCACAAAGTTTTAACTAATATTTTTTCTTTAGAAAAAAAAAAGAAAGCCTTGACAAAAGAATTATATTCCTTTAAAAAAGGAAGAATAATTTGGATACTTTTTTAGGTATTCAAAAATACTTTTAGAAAAAGATTTCTTAGGATATCTTTATTCATAGTGTAATAAATATTATAAAAATTTTATGAAATCCTTCTATCGATTAATTTCTTGTTGGGATCAAGAGCCAAACAGATATAGCTGAATTAACCGATCCTAGCCAATGGATGCATGCAAAATGTTAGATTAGAATAAGGATTTGATTAATACCTTTAGGATGATTTAGGAATTTGTTCATTAAACACCTCTTTGACTTCTTTTGGCTGAAGACTTTGAGGTATTCACATGAACTAACAGATCATCAATGAACATCCACACGAACACTGATTGAAATTCTTCTTCTTAGCCTCGTAATGCTAGCTACTCCTCTTCAAAGGTTATGGTCAAGGAGGGGTGCTAGAATTTTTCTATGCTTTGGGATGTGTGAATAATCATTATATTATTATCCAACAAACTTATTTAAATAGGTGCATAAAAAATCCTAATTAATTGAACTTTGTTCCATGTATAATTATAGACTTATTATTGAATTTTATAATTATAACATGGAATTTCTAAATATTAGGCCCAAATAATTTGGTCCATACATTTCAAATCCACTAGGCTCTAAGTATGCAATCCTACATGCTCTCATTACATTAGTAATAATCATTAATCATATTAATAATCATAAATAATTATTAATAATCATGAATAATGAGCAATATTTAGCAACACATCATTATTACTCAATTAATGAAAAAGTTAGTGATTCAACTGAACCTTTATACATGATCATCATTTATATCCTTTCATCCTAAACATATAGATTAAGCATAAGACATGGACCGTGTCATTCCCATATAGCCTAATCCAAGGTTTCTTAATCTTTAAGTAAGTTGACTAAAGCAAATGTAATTAATATTTATGTCAATTCACTTAGGTATGGCCATAAATGTCACTTCTATTATATAGGAGAGATAAATTCTATCTTAATCACATAAATCCCTCCACATGATATGTGACATATTTAATAACTATCTTTGCATTCACTCAACTATGAGTGATATAGAGTAGTATCAAAATAAGTCAAAGATATTAATAATGATTACTAAGAATCACTCATGATACTCACACAACGATCCATGTAGTGTTCTTAGGATAGGTTAGTTCAATATATAAGTTCTCTAACTTGTACTCATGTGTAGATTTAATATTTTATATAAGTCACCACACATGCTAGTCTTAACATATCAAAGCAACCAATCCTTAATGATATATGATTAGGGACATTTAAGAATATAATTATTTTAAAGTTATTATCATAATTATAAATATATTACGCAGATAATATATGTATAAATATGATAATTAGAATTGTCATTAAAATAACACAATTCAAATTTACAATTATCAATATGATTAGTTTTATGGCATATACACTAACACTTCTTACATTACTTATAATTATTGTATAAATAAAGGATATATTGCCTTTTCATGTTATTTGAAAAAAAGAATATTTATAAAGAACAATCAAGAATATATGCCCAAAGAATAAAATAATAAAAATAAGGCATCAACTAACCCCCAAAGACCTAAAAAGATTTGGGTAGCTAAAAAACTCCAATCTGTTGTTGTAAGCGTGTCTTAAATTCACAATTAAGAAAGATGATTTATTTTTAGATAGTGGATATTTAAGGCACATGGCTAAAAATCAAAGTAAATTATCATTTCTTAAGTCTATCAATGGTGGCTTTATCACACTTAGAGACAATACTAAATGAAAAATCATTAGTATAACTACAATAAATATACGATTTCCTTTTATTGATAATGTTAGCTTGGCTGATGATTTTAAACATAATCTTTTAAGTATTAGGCAATTTTGTGATAAAAGATATAAAATAATTTTTGAATTTTCACGTTGTTTTATTCAAAATAAAAAGGAAAACAAAGTTTATTTTGTTAACAAAAGTGTTAACAATGTCTATTTTTTAAATATGTAAGGTATTTCTTCAAACTTTTTAAAATATGTTGCATTAACTAGTTAGTTATGGTATAGAAGACTTAGTCATATTTATATACGTTTCATTTCAAACCTTTTAAAGAAACACCTAGTGATAAGTCTTTCAAAAATAAATTTTGAAAAAAACTACATAGATGATGCATGTCAATAAGACAAGCAAGTGGAATTATCTTTCCAACCAATAAATGTGGCTTTAACTACAAAACCTTTAGAACTCTTACACATGAATTCATTTAGTCTAACAAAAACATTAAGCTTTGGAGGAAAAAAGTGTGGTTTGGTGATTGTTAATGATTTCTTTAGATAAACTTAGGTTTATTTTTTTTACATATAAAGATGATACTTTTGAAAATTTTAAGAAATTTTGTAAGAAACTTCAAATTCAAAAAGGCATTTGCATCACTAATATTAGAAATGACCATGGTGGAGAATTTAAAAATCAAAATTTTGAAAATTTTTATGGTAAAAATGGTATTGGTTATAACTTCTTATGTCCTAAAACTCCCTCAAGAAAATAAGGTTATGGAAAGAAAGAATAAGACATTACAATATATGGCTAGAACTATACTTTGTGAAATAATCTAATAAAATATTTTTGAGTTGAAGTTATTAATATATCTTGTTATATCTTAAATAAATGCTTTATAAGATGAAAACTTTGTATGAGTTATTAATAGGAAGAAAACTTAACATTAGTTATTTTCATACTTTTGGATGCAAATGTTTTATTTTAAATAATTGAAAAGATAACCTCAAAAAAATTTGATTCAATAAATGGTGAAGGACTTTTTGTTAGGCACTGTAAGACTAAGAAAGCATATAAAGTATACAATAAAGAACTTTGACAACTAAATAATCTATACATATAATTTTTGATAAATCTAATATATTTTTCTAAAGAAAGCAAGCAAACGATAAAGCTTAAATAACCTCAAAAGAGTAAGTATCAAATGAACAAGTAGAAAAAATCAAAGAAAATTAGTTCAATAGTTAACCTTCAAAAAAGTAAGGAAAGGTTACTATCTCAAGTGAATATAAAAAATGAGCAAGATAATTACTACTTGGAATAGTATGATAAAATCGATGATAATCAAGTTGAAAAACATCACCTCACATTTTAGAAGGATAAAAGAAGCCTACCAAAAGAATGGAGAAATCACCCTAACTATCCAAATGAATTTACTATTAGTGATCCATCTCAATGTTTAAGAATTAAATCTATTAAAAATAAAACTAACTTGACTTTGCTTTCATATCTAGAACCAAAGAATGTACAAGATGCTTTCAATAATGAAAGTTAAGTCAAAGCCATAAAAAAAGAGTTGCATTAATTTGAGAAAAAAGAAGAATGGAAGATTATACCATAACCATTAAATCACTCAATCATTGAAACTAAATGGATATTTAGAAACAAATTAAATGAATTTGGTAAAGTGATAATAAATAAAGCAAAGAAAGCAATGTAAGAGTATAATAAACAAAAAGTTATTGACTATGATAAAACTTGTGCACTCGTTATTAAACTTAAATTCATAAGAATGCTATTATTTTTTTCATACTTCAAAAACTTCAAATTTTATCAAATGGACGTAAAAGGTGTTTTTCTAAATAGTTTTCCAATGAAGAAATTTATGTAATATAACCTCTTGGATTTAAAAATGATAATGAGCCAAATCATGTTTTTAAACTTATTAAGGCCTTTTATGGCTTAAAACAAGCTCTAAAACTTGGTATGAAAACCTTGGTAATTTTTTTTGCTAAAAATGGTTTTACACAAGGCAAAGTTGATATAATTTTTTTCACTAAAACCATTAAGCATGATATACTAATAGTCTAAATCTATGTTGATGACATTATTTTCGGATCTACTAATAACTTTTTGTGCAAGGAATTTTAAATCTAATGAAAGATGAATTTGAAATAAGCATGATAGGAGAACTCATATTTTTCCTTAGACTTCAAGTAAAGCAAACAAAGGAAACAATATTCATAAACTAACTAAAATATACAAATGAGCTCCTAAAGAAATTTAGAATGAAAAATGAAAAAGCTATTGATACTCCTACGAATGCATATGCAAAATTGGATAAAGATGAAAAAGGTAAACTAGTTAATGAAAAGTGATATAGAGATATGATTGGTTCATAACTTTACTTAATTATATGTATATATGTTAGATATCTATCAAATCCCAAGGAATCTCATTTATGTTCTGTTAAAAGAATTTTTAAACGTTTACTAAGAACTAAAAATTATGACCTTCAATATCCTAAAAATAATTCTTTAGATCTAGTTAGATATTTAGATGCTAATTATGTAAGATATAAGTTAGATAAAAAAAAAAAAAGCACTAGTGGACTATGTTAAATTTTGGGACAAAAAATTATATCATGGTATAGTAAAAAGCAAACTTTTGTTGTCTTACCAATAGTTGAAGAAAAATATATAGCATTTGGAAAATGTTAAACTTAAATCATATGGACAAAAAAATAACTTAAAAGATTATAGTTTGAAATTCTCTTCTATTCCTATTTTTTGTTACAATATAAGTGCAATAAATTTAACAAAAACTCTAATTCAACACTCAATGAGAAAGCACATTAAAATTAAATACCATTTCATGAGAGATCATGTGCTTAAAGGAAATATCCTACTTGAATTCATAAATAGTAAAAATTAATTAGTATATATATTTACAAAACCTCTTCATGAAGATAAGTTTTGCTACATTAGGAAAGAACTTGGTATGATTAGCTTTGAATAGATTTAAATTAATCTATGTGGGATTTATATGCTATTATGTGCTTATGTAACATCACATGCATCATTATTTAGAAATAAGATTAGAATTTATAGAAAATAGCAATAAGATTACAAAATAGTAAGCTTATTATTATCTCAAGCTTCTGGAAGGCCTAAAGTAATTGAAATTCAAAAAATTTTAAAAATTTCTCCCACTAATCTTACTATTACAAGTCTTGTTACTTTGTACTTGAAAATTTTGTCATCCTCTTCCTAAATAGAGTTTACACTCTTAATCTCAAATAAAGTAAGATTGAATTCTCTAAATTCTCTGCAAATCATGAACCATTCCAATATAGAATCATTCAGTCTAATCGCAAGATGTTTTTTCTAAGAAAATTTATCTTTCACTAAGAAAATGGATTTTTAGTTTATCTCTCCTAATTGCAACATTTTTGAAGTGTTAATCCAGTCTTCTTTACTCTTTGTTTTAAAAACATAAAAATGCTTCAATGCTTTATTTCCAACACTAAAACTTATGACCTTTCAAACCTAAAAACCTCTAAGTATTTCAAATTAAAACTAGCAACCTAAGAACTTCATTTTTGTAATTTTATCTCTCTCAGATACCTATTGTTGTTCATCCTTTATTCTTTGAAAAACTTTCACATTTTACTCTCTAAAATAACATAATCCAAAATCTTCAATTAAATGGATTTTAGAGATGAGATTACTACTAGAAAATTTAAAAAATATTTTAAAAAAAGAATATTTATAAAACCTAAGAAAGTGGATGTTCAATTTCCTAAAAATGAAGGGTAGAGTGTTTCAAGTGAATAAAAAATACAATAGGAAGAATTTTTGAACATGGATGAGTTGGTATGAAAAGCATACCAAACTTTTCTACACCAATATGGAATCTCCAAGGGATAATGGTGGATCACTTATCTTTGTTAATATAGAAAAACACAATGGATATTGCACTAATGAATCAATTGTTAAGCACTCCAAATGAAGGATTCAAAGTGAACTCGAGCAGAACCATAAAAACAAAGATAATAGATTTAACTTCAAGAAATAAGTGTAGAAAATAAGAGATTAGAAATCTATAAAGGCACACCTAGTAAATCAGTTTACTATGAACAAGAAGGTACTTTATTACTACATTTGTAAAGTTATTTGCCCCAAAAGTGGATCTATAAGTAACATGAGTTATTCCAAAGCTTTTCTTTTATTAGCTATTGAAACTAAATATAAACTAAATTTAGGATATTTAATAATTAGATAAATCATATCCATAAAGTTATGGATTAATGCTTACATTGAATATGATATGGTGATTACCAAAATTCTTAAACACTTTGGTATGGATGGGTCTTAAGAGAAAGGTCAAGGTGTTACATATGGTAACATAATGAATGATAGTTGATTAAAGACACTGTCACTTAACAAAGAACCTAAACTACCTGTAAATATGAATAAAAAATGATAAATTTAAATAATTACATAACAAAGATTTATGGTATGGGAAAGGAAAAGTTAATAAGAGATTTTTTGAAAAGATTAGAGGAAGAAAATGGAAAGGAAAATGTGGAAGAAGACAGTGAAAGAAGAGAAGAAATTAATAAAGAATGTTAACAAAACCCTATTATGATACTTGTTATTAAAGGAATTAAAATTAAAGAACAAGGATAAGAAGAAGGCAAAAAAGAAATTGAAGATGTATGTGATAAAAGAAAAAAGAAACGAAAAGTAGAAGATGATCTAAGAGAGAAGGAAGCAAGAGATATGAAGAGAGCAGCTAAAGCTTTAAAGAAGATGAAGTTAGAAAGTAGTAGTAACATAGACAGAGAAAAAAAGGGTCAATACTAGTGAAAGGAAAAGATTAAATAAAATGTTAGAAGTTGGTTGTATGCCTAGTTATTATTTTAAGGTAAAAATAAAGAAACCAAAAGTGAAAGAGATCATTAAGCTTTATTTATCTAGCTTATCATTTAAGAAAAATAAATGAAGAAATAGAGATTAAAGGAGAAAGAGATGAAATAAAAATTAAGAGCAATGGCTTGGAAGAGATAAACAGAATCATTAATAAAGAGCTAGAAGTAGCTAAAAAGAAGAAGACAAAGTTAGAAGAAGAAAGATAAAAATTAAAAGGGTAACTAAAAATAGAAGAGAAGAAAAAGAAAGAGAAGAAGGAAGAAGAATAAGTAGCTAAGATAGAAAAATGGATAGAAGAAACCTAGTATAAGCCCTTGACAAATATAAAAGAAAAACTAGAACTATAAGAAGTTGATATAGTTGTCAACCTATTTGAAAATTATGAGAATATGTTTGAAGAAGATCTTTGTAAAAGCTTTTCTTCACATAGAAGTTAAAGCATATGGAGAGCCACAACAAATGACCTTTTTTGAAAATATGGATATTAAGGTTGAATCTTTTAAAGATGCTATACCAAAATCTAAAGGAAGTAATAGTTCACCTCAGAGTTCTACTAGTTTATAGCCTTTCAACTATGCTATAATTGTTAGACTTCACAAGTTTTATTCTTAATTGAAGTCCTTATCCAATGCCTAATCTACTTGAGTTATATTTCAAGGAAATAAGGAGGCCTTAAACAACCATTCAATGCATTCCTTACCCAAGAATCACTAAGTTTTTTTTGCAACTTAAGGAAATGAACCTCAAGAATGGTCCATTTAGGTAGAATAGCGTACCTAACCCCCTTGTTATCACCTATGATTTGTCAACCATGTGTAATCTTGATGGTGCCCTAATTGCCTTTAATTTACCCACTATAGAACTTATAATTTCACCCAATCTTGAATCCGCAACAACTCTTCCACTATTATCCAATCTTACTTAACCACTCTTTAATTAACTTACCTTTAATCCATCAATCCACTTTGTTGATCCCATAATGTATGAAGCATCACTACTCTCGTTTATTGCTCCTACCTTGCCATCTATTAACAATGAAATGGGTCTATCCAATTCCAAGCAACCAGTAAGGCTAAATTTGACAAACTTGAAGGAGATATGGTTAAATTATATGATAAGGTTAATGCAAGTTTCAAAAATCTTAAAGGTCAAATGGACATTACCTTAAACTTGCTACTTTCTCAAACCAAGCCCTCATAGAAGCCTTAAATAGTCTAGTATGATATTGTAATAGTAGTAATAGTAGTATCTTTGCATATGCATTGTAGTGATATAGGATTTTTATCTTTGCATATGCATCTAAATTTGCTAAATTAGTTTACTTTTGATTGTAGTTTTAGTTAGGTTATTTAATGTTTTATACTACCCATCTATTAAGGTGTTTTCTTTAATAAAATCAATATTTATAATGATTGCCTATTACTTATTACTATTATTTTACCTCTCACATTTCTATTCTTTCATTATCAGTTGTTTCTATTCTTTGTTGTCATTTCTTGCATCTACTATTTTTATTGTTTTATGTCTATTTTACATAGAATCTCTTAATTTAAAGTTTCCACACTATACTCACTTTTCATACATTCATTGTTGTACATAAAATTTTCCAAGCTTTTTCTTTAATTTCTAATTTTCATCCCTATTGGTTGTTCTCTCTTTTTTTTTTGTGTGACTTGATACATTCGTATGTTTTAATGTTGTTTCTTCTTCTTATGTTCTAATTTTCATGACTATTGATTGCTTTCTCATTTTTTATGACTTATTCAAAAAAAAATTCTTCTTTACTTATGTTTCCTTACATTTTTGCTTTGATACCATTTTGTTTCCTCATTCTTTTGTTTTGATAGCAATTCCTCCTTTTTCTATTATGTTTCTATTTACTTTGAGTTTCTGCATAATTTGTTTTCTTTTTACTAATGCAAAAAAGGGAAGAAGAAAAGAGTCATAATTTTTTTTATTTCAAGGTGTTCATGGTTCTAAGGGAGCAATTTATTTTTAAATCCAATTCAAGAAATGAAAATCATGGTTTTAAAGGGAGCAATTCAATTCCTTTTAAATAGCTATTTATGCTTTCATGCATGACTTATCTTTATTAAAATTTTTACGCTCACGTGCTCCACTTAATGATATGTTCCAATCCCTAGTTAAGTTGTGCTTTATGATTGTATGCTTTAATACCTTTTTAAACTTTTTTGTGTAACAAAACTTTGCAAAGTTTGTTATTACCAAAAAGAAGGAGAATGAAAAATCAAATTAGGAATAAATTAGATTTATTAAATTATTTAATTTTAATTTCAATTGCAAATTATAAGTTGAAATTTGGACTTATTGATTTTATCATATATCCAACTTATTTTGGTACAAAATTAATGGACTACAACTTTCAAACCTATCAAATATTTAATTAAACCTTAAGCTATCACACTTCAAATTTCAAAGCTTAGTTTGCTTCATATAAAGTATATTTCCCATCTAACAAATTACTCCAAAAATTTTTTCATTTATTTTTATTTTGAAAATGTCAAACTTACTTTCCAAGAAAATATCTTATTGACTATAATTTAATATTACTTTGTCAAAGGAAAGATGACTAAATTCAATAGTTAATATTTAGTTATTATTATGAGCCTTTGATTTGTAAAGAGACAAAAATTTACAATGAAACGAAATTGCAAATTTAAAATTGTACAACATGAGTTAAAATCAATAAAAAAAATTTGTATGAAGTTAAGACAATATATTAATTGTAGGAGAAATAGTTCCAAATAGTATGCATATAGTATAAGACAATTGAACTAAGTTTCTAAAAAAAATTTCACTTTTAGTCAAATAGCAATCTACTTGCTATCTCAGATGAAATTTAAAATTAAATGAAAAAGTGGTTGGTCCTTATCTCCTATGATATATACAAGGTATATTCAACATATAAGACATTAAAGAAGCTTCTTGAGCAAGCCAAAATTCAAAATTCAAAAGTATCTTAGAGCTAAATTTTCAAATTTCAAAGTTGAAGCCCAAATATCACTTGGAGCTAAAGAATATTTGGAGCCAAAGCAAAGGTTACTTGGAGTCAAAGAAAAGGAAACTTGAAGCCAAAGCTATCTTTATCAAATTTTCTCTATAAATAGATGCATGCTTTTAAAGATAATATACAACAAGCACTGGAACTGCAACTTACAAATTCTCTTTTGCTTTCATCTTCCAAAAATCAAAGCTTTCTTCCTTTATCACTTTAGAACCAAAATTTGTATATCCACTCTTTAAGTGTTATTAAGTGAAATCTTGCAAAATCTCTTTTAGAGATTGTGAGAAAAATCCTTCTTGAATTTTGTTAGAAATCCTAATAAAGATTGATGAGATCTTATAAAGTTAGGTGGTAATTGAAATCCTAGTATAAATTGAAATAATCTTGTAAAGTTAGGTAATGTTTGAAATCCTAGTTAAGATTAAGAAGATCTTGTAAAGTTAAGTGATGATGGAAATTATAGTGAAGACTGAGATAATATTGTAAAATTAAGTGTTGTAAATTGAGGAAAAGTTAGTGGACACATCAAGTAATAACAAATTGAAGAAAAGTTAGTAGACACCTCAAGTAATACCTAGTAACTTGAGAAAAGAAAATGTACCCAAAAGGCATTCCTTTTGAATCATTATAACTTATATAAAAATTTTGTATTTATTCTTTCTCTCTACTTATATATATATATATATATATATATATATATATATATATATATACACACACACACACAATAAAAAAAGAAATATTTTTCTTCTATTATCTTATCTTAACTTATAAATAATGAATTGTAATCAGATATCTTTGATGTTTGGGAGAACCCCTTAAAATCTACTAATGTAGTGATTCAAGGGGTTCTCAACGGTTTATGCGAAGTTTTATTATATGCTTACTATGTTTGTATTTGTCAGTCCCTTCCTTCTTTATTCAATTCACTTAAACTCAATTTGATGTATGTTATGTGTGAAATGGTTTATCAATTAGCGCAAGTGCACACTATCGTAAACAAATAATAAAGTGATGAGAAAGTATCGTTCCCACGAGGATTGTTTCACTAAGTACCAAAATTCATAATCCTAATATTATTTGGCAAATTGATAAGTTGGAATTAAAGTGAGTAAATGAATATTAATGCAAAAATATATTTAAAGTAAATATGAATGCAATTGGAGTAAAGATGAAGAATAAAAGACCTAGGGATCAGACTTCACTTAACAATTTTGGATTGAATCATCTATCTACACTAATCCAATTTTAACTTCTTTAATTGATAGTCGAGTTTCCCTAAATTAATTACTAGCCTCTTCCAAGGTCAAGTAATTCTATAATTAATTGTCAATTCACTATATTCCTATGTGAATCAAAATAACTAATCATGCATTAGGATTTATGGAACTCATTAAGACTACATAAATCATATGAATATATTCCTATTTCATATATAATTTACGATTTTAATTATAGGTTCCATACACATGTATCTCCTTCCGGTCTCAACACACATATTGAGTTCATTCAAAAGGTGGCCAATCAATTGAAAGCATTAAGAGCAAAAATTAAAACTCAATCTAGGAAATAAAATCGAAATTAGTTTCAATAGATTAGAATTCAATCCGTTATTATCAAGTTACGTCATCACCCTAGGAAGATGAAAAATTAGAACATAATGAAATTAAAAACAAACTCAAAATAAAATAGAAACATCATCACATTCATGATACAAACACAAGATTATAATTACAAATGCATGAGAATAGGAATACTATCCATCCATTAGGAGGTAAAACCTTCCATGTAGGTGGAAATCCTAGCCTTCCATGTAGGAGGCATACAAGAACTAAAAATGCATGAACTAAACTACTATCTAAGATGCATGAATCAATGAATGCTACAAATGCTCTCCACTTCTACCTATTTATAGGTGAATGAATCAGCTGCAAGTCATAAATCTTGACCATTAGCTACCAATCACATTCTTTAGCTACCACTCATGGTCTTTAACTACCCTTCTTGATTTTCACAGCAGCAATTCTTCTGACTTGTTGGTAATTTTTCACCATGAGAATGGAAGATTTACATCTTCCTGTTAACATAGGAGTTGTATATCCGGATCTTAACTTTCAAATGCCGCAAAGAACTCCTAATTTTGACATTTCTATCCCAAGTTATGATCAGATTAGTAACCAAAGGTCAGATTCTGTCAGAACCACTGTTTCATCTTCCAAGCAGAATTTGAGATCCTTAGATTCCGAACTGGGCTTTTCTTTAAACATGAAAGTTGTAGATATTTTTCTTAGCTTTGTAATATATAAAGAACAACCTAATCCAACGTCTAGAACTCCAGATATGGCCTAAAACCTAAAACAGGGTCAAAATATAACATTATCTAAAAGATTTGATTTCATTTCAAATTCAAGATTCATTCACAAAATGCAACTAAATTTATTAAATTAAACAAGATAACATCCAAAAATGCATCATACAAGGAAAAATAAATATGTAAATATTTTACGTATCAATGTAAATGAACCATAACTATGTAATCCTATTCCTAATAGATTGATCCCAAAATAACAAAAACATCACCTGGATAAGCTTCACGGCCCGGTGGTCTTCGTAATAGAAGAAACATTTGGCGGTAAGCCTGTGCTTGTTTGGAGGGGTTGTCGTAAATGATTAAAGTGTGCCGTTCATGATACATAAAATATTCCGCCAGAGTTACTCCTGTATAAGGAGCGAGGTATTGTAATGTAGTTGGAGAATCCGCTGTTTCAGCAACTATAATAGTGTATTCCATTGCTCCTCTTTCTTGTAAAGTAGTTACCACCTGAGCCACAGAAGATGCTTTTTGACCAATAGCTACATAAACACATATTACATTTTGTCCTTGTTGATTGAGAATCATATACGTGGCTACTGTTGTTTTACCGGTTTGTCTGTCACCAATAATTAATTCTCGTTGACCACGCCCTATAGGGATCATCGAATCAATAGCAATAAGTCCTGTTTGAAGAGGCTTATATACGGAACATCTCGAAATAATACCGGGAGCGGGAGATTCGATTAACCTAGATTCAAAAGATGAAATTTCTCCTAGATACACCAATAACTTTCAATATAAGAAGCCGAGTAGGCGGATTGGTCCGAGTGGAAAAAAGCAAAAGGGGGATTGAACTAAAAATCTTTTTGGGAGATATACATTTTCCTGGAGAGATGGAAAAGATATCTCGACACAGTGGCATCTTGATACCACTCAGAACAGTAAAAAAAATTCTAAGGAATAAAAAAATTTTTAAAATTGGTTCTATGTCCAATGGATCGCACCTACTAAGAAAAAGTATTTTACTTTAGTTCGACTCATAATTCTATATGAAATTGCGGACGATATAAATTTAGTAACCCCTTTCCCCCAGGACCTGTTGTAGGAAAGGGATAGTCTGGATCTTCAAGTTGTCAATTATATTCTTTATGGAAGTGGAAAACCGATTCGGGGAATTTCTGACACAAGCATTCAATTAGTTCGAACTTGTTTCGTCTTGAATTGGGATCAAGACAAAAAAAGTTCTTCGATCGAAGAGGTCCGCGCTTCTTTTGTTGAAGTAAGTACAAATGACATGATTCGAGATTTCCTAGTTCATAAAGTTCATTTATTCACATTTTCAAGAAAAATAATTACACAATTTTCTTTTTTTCTTAGAGAAATCATTTTTTATTTAAAAAGAAATACATCTAAATTTCTTTAAAAATCTTTTTGAAATATTTCACATTTTTCAAATAATATATTCATCAAATTTTCAAGAATTTTCTAATTGCGATTTATAGTTTTATACAAAAATTTTATTACAAAATTTAATTTTTTAAATTTTGTTAAAGCTAATTCACTTCCTCTTGACATATAAATTCTATATTGGTTCATGTAATATGCAATTCTAATTTTTTTCTTTGATTTAAATATTAGCCACTAATTATTTATTATAGTAGATTCTTAACATTTTTTTTATAAAGGTAGTTGATTTTTTTTAAATCATTATACAGAAAAAGTATAATTAATTTGAAAAAAAATTAAAAAGTTAGATAACATTAAATTACTTAGAAGCTTTTGCTTTTTATTTTTTCTTGAGAACTAAGAAAAAGAATTAAATAATACTTTTTTTCTACTGAAAAAAATTAAAAGATACTTGTTAATTCACAAAAGAACATCATGGCAGATGGCAGAAGCAATTTCGAATATTGTTGCTATTGGAGATCTATATGACTTATATTTTATATTTTTTTATTTTATTATATTATTAATTTCAATTTCAGATTATTAAATGATTTTTGTTTAATAAATATTAATATTTAAATATTTGGCTAACTTAATACTAAAATAATTTTAAAAATATGATATTAAATACAACATGAATTTATTTTGTAATAGTGGAGCCAACACACTGACAATAAATACAACCATTGTAATAAAAAGGTAAAATTAATAATAATAATAATAACTTGATTAATAAATAGATGAGCCAAATTATTAACAATATATTTATAATTTATGGTTACTTATTAATCATTTAAAATTTTATATAAATTATAAATAGATAAGTGAACTAATATTAACATATCAATCATCATTTTATTGAGGATTAAGGTAGTGTCTAGATATTTTAGGGCCTTAAGCAAAATTATTAAAGAAGCCTAGTATGATATAAATTATCAAATTTTCATGTTATTTTTCTAGCTAGTATAATATAAATCATCAAATTTTTATATTATTTTTTTAGGTTTTTAAGTTGCAAAATCACTTATAAAAAATTTATAATTAAGTAATTTCAACATTTCACTCTCAATAGATAATATGGCTAATTCATTTAATCTATCTTATAACATAGTTGTTCTCGGATTGGATGTAAGAAATTTTAGTTTTGAGAAACTTCTTTCAACAGTAGCAATAGTTACAAGTATTGTCAATAATATTCTATAAGTAAGGCATGCATTTGGATATGATTTTAATCTTTTAATATAGTTTAATACTTCTACTAGAGTATTAATTTCTTTTGTTAACACTTCTCTCAATACCTCAAATTTGAAAATAAATCAAGACTATCAATATCAAAATATTCACTAAAACTTAAAAACTTTTCAAGATTAATACAATATTTTTGTAATTGATCCTCATCCAAAGTTTTAAATTTTTTGGATTTAAATAAAAAACTAAAGATAGTTTCATGTCCAAAGTTTTTCTTTAATTTTTCAAAGCCACATCCATACCTTCGATTTGACATCTTCTATTGTAACAAAGTATAAAAATAAAATAGAATAACAACAACAATAAAAATATAAATAAAATAGATATGCAAAGTAAATAGAAAAAATTATGAAATAATAGAACCTGAAAACTTGGAAATAAAGAAAATTGCATGTCATACTATCTACTGCAACAATTTGATATCAATTTATTTTGAAAATTTTCTTTAAAAGAGTATGAAGATAAGAGTGAGAATAGAGAACAAAATGTGAGAGTTAAGAAAATTTGAAGAGAAAATGTTAAAAATATATGGTATATATAGATCAAATAAATTATTGTTATAAATTATAATATTAAAAAATTTTAATTAGTAATAATGTGCAAATATACAACTAATTAGGAAATAATCCCAAAAAAAGTAATTATTATTAGATCACTAACATATAACTAATTTTTTTATAGTCATTAGTCATTTATTTTATATAATTATACAAAAAATCTACAACTAATTAAGAAATAAATCTCCAAATATTTCTCAATTAGTTATTTATTTTATATAGTCATACAAAAAAATCTATAACTGATTGGGAAATAATCCCAAAGAGAGTAATTATTGTTGAATCACTAAAGTATAACTAATTTTTTTATAGTCATTAGTCATTTATTTTATATAGTTATATAAAAAATTTATAATTAATTGAAAAATAAATCTCTAATTATTTTTAATTAGTTACAAATTGTATAATCAATGTTAATGATTATATAAATAATTCCAAAGAGAGTAATTACTATTAGATTTAAAGTTTAACTAATTGTTCAATGATTATATAAAATAAAAAAAATTATAAATGGGACTTAAGAAAAATTGTGGGCCTGAGGCAAATGCCTTACTTGCCTATCCAAAGACACGACCATGCTAAGGATTAACTAGATCTATCTGTTTCGTTACCATAAAAGGAGGATAATAAATTAATATATTTTTAGTTTTTAAAATAAAAGATAAAAAAAATTCTTCAAGACAAACGGATGACAATAGCCAAAGTGTTAATTGTTAAGTTGATTTAACTCGACTTTAGATCAACAACAAAGTTTTTAATTTTTTAAAATTTTTGTGGTTATCCATATACAATTTAGCCTTGAAAGGGCTATTTTAGTATTAGAACTATACATAGGTTGGACAACTTGCCCAACCTAATGGGATTGATCGAAAAAAATATAAAATTTAAAAATTTTTTTTACGCAATAGGCTTAATAGACCTTTTTAATTATTTGATTATTAATCAGGCCAAAATAAAAAAAATTAGTTGGTTCTTTCTAATCTAATTATATTAATTTATTTTTAATGATATAATTATATATTAAAAATAAGTATATTTAATTATTTTTAATATAAAAATTAATATAATATAATTAAATATTTTATATATTTAAATATTATATTTTTTAAAATATATTTTTTATTTTTTAAAAAAATTTACTTAAAAAAATAATTTTTTCAAATTAACTGGCCGAGCCTTGAGGCCATATAATTAAAAATTAAATCAAGCTGCGCTAAATTTTTTTAAAAAAATAAATGAGTCAAACCAAATTCAAATCTTAAATTTCATGAACTTGAACCTGTCCAGTCCGGCCCATTCACCCCTTCATTTAATATGCATAGATGGTGTGCACGTTATCGTATGTATAGATAATTCTCAAACAAAAGACAAAGCATGTGTCATGTTCTGCGCGTGAAACTCTAGTTCTCCCTCCTTCTATGGGAGGGCATCTCAAGTTGTCATGCGCACCTAACATTTTATTTTTTAATATATGCCTATAGATGCTACCTGCTCCACATGTTTCTTAACTCTCCAGTCTTGAAATATAATGCTTGAATTTGTATTTTCTGATGTCATCACGGTTGTTTTTTACACATTCAATCTTCTAGAATCTAACCCTCATTTTTAAAAACGAAAAATTTTATAATATATCAATACATTAATAGATTTAATTATTAAATTTTAAGAGTTGCTTAATAACTTAATTATGGGTTGCCTAATAACCTAGAAACTCACCAAACATAACCTTAACCCAACGTATTGTTTAAGGCATTTTGACAAATGAGTCATCCACCCAACCGAAAGAGTTTTTAATCACGGAGAAAGGGAAGCTGCAATTAAACAAATGTGCGTCACCAAGAATCATTTGACCGCAGTTCAGAGAGTCAGTTTCTTTTAATTTCAAATCTCTTTTTTATACTTTTAACTCCTAAAATTGGGTTTCTTTGTCAAACCACGTGTCTAAAATCACGCATCATTGCATCATTGTAAGGAGTGTGATATTATCACATTTACTTTAGTTTTTCAACTTGCATCATATCAATATTGAGATCGATACCATTTAATAAATAAAATCTTTTAAAAGGACATTTTTTCTGGTAGTGTTACATCAGCCTCGTTCTAAGAATGCTACATCAACTTTAATTCTTATGAAACTTTGTGATTAAATCAATAAATGGTTATTTTTCTGTTTATTTATCTTTATTTTCTCCTTTTTAAACTTTTGAAAATCGAGAAACAAGAATTTTAAATATCAAATCTTAATTAATTTCTTGTCAAGTCCAACCATTTTTCTCTTTTTATGTAACAATTTCAATCATAAACAGATTTATCCTCAATTCTTTAAAAATTCTTACTGTATCACGAGAATTCCAACCAAAAACATGTCTCGATTTTAATATTGATAATATAATTATGAATTGTTTCCGCAACTTCTTTCGTAGTACTATGTATCAATTTGAATATCATTAACAAAATCAATCTTACTCTATTTATTAAATTGTTTGACTGCGTAAAAAGTATTCTATAAAATTAATTGTTTAACTAAATTAAATTATAAAATGACATAAGAAATATATTAATAAAATAAATATATAAATTAAAATAATTCATATTTATCTAAAAATTAAATTATATTAATATAATTAAGATATTCAAAATAAAAATGTAATATCTAATATTTTTTAGCTAATTATATTTTATGACCTTATATATTTATTTACTAATATAATTTTTATTCTTTTATGATTTATAATAAAATTATAATTATTCAAAATATAAAGATAGATTTAAGTTTACATTATGAATGACATGAATTGTAAATTAATAAAAAAATAAAAATAAAAATTGAAAATTTTGAAAAAGATAATAATTTATTAATTATAAACTATTCTACTTTATTAAATTAGAACTTTTTTTTATAAACTAGTACACAAAATATTTTTAAAAACTAACTTATAATTTATTTGTTGCACAAAAGAGAGAGCTTAAATATAGATCTTTCAAGCCATTGGGGTACGCAGAATACTATTAAGCCTATGACCAGATATACTACGAAAAGGAAATAAAACACAGAAGATATCAATCTGTTCTGTAACGCCACAATTACAAGTACATCAATGCACAATCGTCATCCTGGCCAACACCATCAGTTTGCTCCTTCAGGTTTCTGGGCAGGCTGCTGAACATCTTCTGGTCCAGATGGCCTCCGAAAAATCGACCCGAGCTGAACTCCTGCCGCAGAAGAACCATTATGGGAACTTCCTTGGACAGATTGGCCATTAGAAGCACCAGGCCTTTGTCCTTTCTTCTTGTTCTTCACCTTCTGCGCCCAACCGACGAGGCTGGCTTGCACATGCTCATCAAATATTGCCTTTTTATAATTGGTTCCCATCTATATTGAATGAAAACTATTAGCATTAATGCAATGAGGCCAGAATAAAGTCAAGAAATTGAAGAGTAATGCCAGTGACACTTATTTTGATTCATAAATATGCGCTTGGTAAAATTTGAATAAGTGAAACTAATTTGAATCACAATTTGTTATATGTGCACTGAGTGAGAATAAGTAGTCACTTGGTTGAATTCTTCAAAAAAGAATTCAATTGACCTGGTATTGAATTCATATATAAAATTATTCATGAATCTAATTCCAAATAAATTGAATCCTAATTTTTTTTTTTAAGTTCTAAACAAGAGATAAATGAAAATAGAGTGAATAGCATTATTCTAAATGACTATGATTTTCGATCTGATCACTACTTAACAAACCTGTGTAACAATTGCATAAAGCGGTAGGGTGCTGTAGCTACAAAGTACTTGAATAAATACCCTAATAAAATAAGACAAATTAGTTAGACAGAACTTCAAGTGTGAACTAAGGCTCTGCTTTGTTGGAAAAATCTTTGTAAGAATATAATCACATAGACTTGAGTTTTTAGTTATAAAATATTAGCAAACAAAACTCAATAAATAAGATGATCTATAAATAGTATGAAAGACTTGTATATAAATAAGATTTTCTTTCAAAAAATATTTTCTAAGAAAACAAAACAGAGCTTAAGGAATTTTTTTTGTTGGGGGGGGGGGGGGGTTGGGACAACAGATAACGAAGTAAAATATGGCATTTTACCCTATGATGAGTCTTGGGACAATGTATCGGACTTGTCCCATAATGCAGGAGTCAAAACTATAGGTGACCTAACATACAAAAGAAAAAAAAGGTTGTAATTGTTACAAAAGCCATGTAAAACTCTCCCCTCGGCCACATCACATATCCAATAGATAAAATAAAGAACATCATGCAGTCAGGTTCGAATGAATTTCCTTACCCAAATCCAGAAAAAGAATGCTATCTCAAAAGCATTTTGGAAAAGGATGAAGTGAATCAAGAAGAGAACAACGCGAGGGCGGTGAAACCAAAAGTGATCGTCCGACGGTTGAACGACTAGTTCACCTTCTATGGCTGCATGCTTCTCAGCTACTTCATGAGCTAATTGGATTATTACATGCTCCAGCTTAGTGCCCACAGCAAGCAGAAGCTGAGGATGCAAACCAACAACAGTAAAATTAATGAAAAATGATACAACATTTTAGAAAACGTTTCAAATTGTTTTGTTTAGAGGTGAATTCTAAGGTGCCCTTAGGGGTTTGGTGCCCCGGATAGTGTGACAAAATACAAGCTACTGGATGAGATTATTAAAATCTTAGCATTGATTTAGTAATCTCATCAGACTTAGTAATCTCATCCAGTGGCTTATATTTTACCACACCACCCCGGGCACCAAACCCCTAGGGGTACCATAACAAGCACCTTGTTTAGAAGTTTTAAAATAGAGTCCAGTCCTTCAGAAAATGTAGGCATGTATACATACAATCGGTTCACAAGAAACTTAAACCTACAGAGAGGGAAACACTTGCACATTTACATGATACCACCATGAAAAAGAGGCCACTAAAATCAAAATGAAATTTCTGGATGATAATTGCAAATATCATAGATCAGACGTCATCGTCAATTAATCTAATGCCAGTAACAAGTTTGGAAAAGGTTAAAAAATCCAACACAGTATTTTGCTTGATAGATGTTAAATACAATTTCTGATGATGAAGATTGGTTTAACAATTTGGATTCACATTTTGAAAGATAATTTAGTAAAGCACACATATTTTGACTTTAATGTCACTTAGCGTTGGCCACACACTTTGACATTTATGTGGACAATAAATGAATGGGTATGTGGGGAACATACTAAAAACTCACTCCATTGCCGACTGGTAACTCAAACTAAAACCTTGCACATTTTAAATTTATGTTCACATATTTATTTCCTCTAAGAAGATTCAATAAACTATAAATCGACATTGTTGACCCATATGCTATTATTATAGTGCACAACCAAATAGGAAGCGATGCCTTTGACATGAATTTCGTCCTGATTATGATGGTAGAGAGAAGGCATCAAAGAACAATGGCACAACACCAAGTTAGTAGAATCAATCTTAAGTTGAACCATAAAAAGACTTACATTTTCGTTTGTTTTTTCTTTTTCCCTAGACCTAGCAAGCATTAACATCTTACACATACTCACCAATGAGCCAGCAAACATGGCAAAATATAGGCATGACCAGCACATGTGCACAAATGAATGGAGAGAACCTTATTTGAGATACTTACGATGAAAGGAATAAAAGCTATCCAGAAATATGTATGCCAACCTGCAAGAGCAAGAATGCAATTTAAGGGTGAAGATTTAAGCATTCCAAAGCTTGAGTATAAGTTATATAACATACCATTGATATTTAGCAACAAGAAGATGACCACAAAGATCCACAGATACCAGCTGCACCCATTTACACATGGAATCGGTAACTTTAAATGATAGAACAAACAAAATGAAGAACAATTTAACAAATGACTAATAGAATATAGATGAAATTAACAATTTTACCCCTGAAATTATCTGTATGTATCTGTACAAATAGACAAAATTGTCTATATAGATTATTATTTAAGGATGAAATTGTAATTGTATGTAATTTAGGTATCATCTTGGCAGTGCTTTAAAATTTTATCAACAAAATTGTTAATTTTGTCCCAAATATATATGATAAGCATATACATTTCAAGACCTACAACAAAGTTATCTTACAGAAGCACCGACCTTATACCAACGACTTTCTTGAAATCATCTTCAAGGGCACGTATCATGTATTTGTGAAAATTGAACTTGGGATTTGTCCTACAGTGGGTCTACAACAGAGAAACATAGAATAAAGTTGTACTATAATACTGAGTTGGAGGATCTAGTCAATGACCAGCCAAAACAGGATTTTACCCCAAAAAAAAAAATGTTAAACACTAGAACCTTACCATAATAAAACCAAGCCTCAAAGTTACATAATCTGATTTTGTCACAGAGCCATAAAATTGCTTGAAAAACGAATGCTGAAAGAAATACACAACATTAGGATACACAAGAAGAATAACAAACATACATATGACAATAGACACCTAGCAATTATTGTTCCTAAACAAAACCAACTTATCACGCGGTCTAAAAAAAGTATGGACAGCTTTTCTGATTCCCCAAGGACAGCTAATCTGAACTCAAGTGAAAACATGAAAAACAATTGCATAATGGTAATCAACCTGAAAGGAAAGCATCTAAGGGAGAAAAAAAACACTAACATTAACCAATGTATTAAATACAACCTGGACAACACTATCACATTAGAAAAAAATGTTTAGGCTAAAGTCAAGTTACAAATTCCATCCCTAGACTATTGATACTATATTATACCCCTTTACACAGTCAGGGTCCCTTGTAATATCCTCTAAGATTCCACATTTCAATTATAAGAGAAGGAGGGAAAAAATGTAAGCAAGGGTTTTTTTTTTTTTTTTTTTTGGGGGGGGGGGGATGGCTTAAATGAAGCAAGAGAGGAAAAAAGTAGGCAAGGGAAATCCATCCAAGGAACCTGGCAGATATTTTAGGGCTCATCATATCGGGCTTGTAACAACAACCAATAACATCATATCTCCCCTATCAGTCGCCACAAACCAAGCTTCCACACAAGGACGCCCAAGAAGAATTTTAAGGGGAAGACAGAATACTAGAAGATCTTCAAATTAAAAGATTGTGAGGTCCTTATGCATGGCATGAGTACATCTTTTATTCATTGAGTTTCATTAATTTATAAATAACTTACCAACCAACCCAGTATCTCAGAATCTTTGCCAAATCCCAGAAAACGATCCTTAATGAAAGCATGCTGGTGAACGTGTGTGACCTTCGGTTGCAGAACTGCACTTATCCAGCATACAAATAAGATATATGAGAAAACGCTAAAAATTTGGAAAGAATGTTTTAAATAAAATAAACAATTTAATTGATTAAATCTTTTAAATGGTAAAGGGCAACTCAAACAGAAAGATAAACGGTCTGAAGTAGCACCATTGTTGAGCTCAAAAGTATGTAACACTTGATGACCATCAAGAAGTCACAGGCTAATAAAATAAATGAACACAGAGCACGTGTTGAAGTCAAATAGCTAACCTCGGTCTGTTTCATAGTTCTCTTTTGCAATTGAATCCTCCCAGTGCTTCCATTGGCGTATCTGTGTAACCAAAATCACGTTATGAATAAAGATGATCTTCTCAGCAAGCAAAATTGATAACAAAGGGGCAATAGACACTCACTTGTAGCCCTCCAAAAACAACAGTTAGAACAGAAAAGGTCACATGGACAACAGCTAGGACAAAAATAAAAATGTGCAGGTGGTGCAGGGCTTCGACAGATAATATTGGAACCTTGTGCTGAAAATAAAAGAATGCAGAGTCAGATTCTTAGACAACTGGACATAACTGCAAAATATTAATGAGATAATAGGGGGATCTATATATATAACGGAACTTTTATATCATGCATATGATAGTGCCAAAACAAAAGGCCATAATGTTACCTATGAAAATAAAGAAAAAAAAAAGTTCGAAATTTTCTGCAATGCTGGTAAACAGAATATGAGCAATTTGCCACATTAAATAAATTACAGGACCCAAAAGGAAATGAAAAATGGAATACCATCTCCATCTTGCTGGTATCACTCCTTCATGATATTAACAACGGACAACTATGAGTCTACAAAACCCAATTTGAATATGAGATAGATCTTAATGATGAAAGGAGAAAATAAATAAACCAGTCAATCCCTTGTAAGGGTTTCTTTTAGCCATAGAAAATAATAGAAACTGAAGTAAGATTGTCATCCACTATTTTTTTTTTACTCGCAGTTATCATACCCCATATCACATACCAATGCCTTTTATGACCCAATTTCCTCAAACACTAATAAGTAATAGCCATGGTTCTAAATTATGGTTGCCATTACACAGCGATTAGCAAAGATGTGGTAACATGCAACCGTTAGGGAGTGTACTTGGAAAAATTGCATTCGCAGAAGACATTGCAACAGCAATTTTGCGGCCACGACAGCTGTCACAGCTGTTGCAATCTGAATTTTGGGACTGAGCAATAATCTCTTCTCCCAGTGGTCAACTTGGTAGTTGGAGCTAGAGAACGTGGTATGTATAACCAAAGAATGGTGAAGGAAATGTCAATGACAAATCTAGAAATTGTACGACGGAAATAATTTAGCAGACATATTTTACTTATCTACACCCCACGTTTTCGACAAGAAAACATAAAAAAGTTCAGAATACGGATGATTAGCGTTAAAGAGGACGGCCATTTTTTCGGCCAAGTCCACTCCCATAAATTTGTATATTTATAAACGATCTGTATGTAAATTTACAATAAAA
Organism: Sindora glabra; assembly: GCA_020226215.1. Taxonomy (NCBI): domain Eukaryota; kingdom Viridiplantae; phylum Streptophyta; class Magnoliopsida; order Fabales; family Fabaceae; genus Sindora; species Sindora glabra. The sequence goes on from JAIUCU010000153.1 coordinate 46,541, forward strand.
CAGGTTAAGATCATCAATGCAAGAACCCAGACAAACAATTATATGAAAATAAAAAGAATTTCTCTCTGTTTTCCTTCTCAAACTTTCTTTTGCCACGTAAATGGCAGGACTCTGAACCGACAGCGTTCACATTTAATCTTAAGCACATAGATTACAAGCCGATAAATATTTTGAATTACCTTACGAGCACAGTATTCAGTTGTAGACTCTGACCCGCCAGAAAGAAGCCGCCTAGCTGTGCCAGAAATAAATGGAACACTGGAAAAACTCTGAAAATGCGATGTGGGCGTTTTAGTTTTCTCGTTTTCTTCATCCTCCAGACTACAAGGAAGCAAATGGTGAGTCCAGCCCGGAGGAACGCAGATTTTGGTGATCCAATTTTGTGACACAGTCAGCAGCAGAGAGATAAAACCCAACAGCATCAGTTCTGAAAACATTTTACAAGAAAAAATAAAAACCCGTTTCCCGACAAGAAAAAAAACAAAGAGAGAGAGAATCAGTGAGAAATGCTAGAGAGAGACCTTCTTTGATTTTCTGTAGAGCTTCGTAGAGTGGCTTCTGATTCTTCTTCTTGAGGAACTTCCCGCCATAATGGAGGAACCGTTCGACAGCTAGGGAAATGGCAACGATTACGGTGCAAACGGCAGCCACTACCCATGTTGGAGTCAACTCCAACGTCGTTCCTTCTTCCTCGCTTCCCCCGCTCATTACTCTGCTCTCTCTGACTCTCCGCGTTCTGGTTGTCTCTATGTGTACATTTTCTCTGTTCTATTTAAACGGTCATCATGTTCCCCTTCCCACGAATAGTCTAATGGGAAAAATTGCAAAATATTCCCCATACTTTATTGGATTTTATTTTCTTTTATTTTAAAATTTTAAAAATTACACCTTTAAATTTTATCAAATTTAAATTTAACATTCATTATTAATTCAATTAATTATTTTATTAAATTATATATATTTTTTATAAATTTTTAAAAATAATCATAACATTATAATATATTAATTTATTTCATCATTTTTTTCAAACATAATTGTATAATTTATTTTTTATTATTTAATTAAAATTGAATATATCTAATTTAATTTTTATTAATTATATAATATAAAAATATAAAAATATAAAATACCTCCTTCAACTTTGAAATAATTAGATTTTATCCTCTTTTACTTTGAAAATTTAAAAATTAACCCTTCAAAATTTACAAAACCTAAACTTAATACTTATTGTTAACTTAATTAACTATTTTATTAAATTATATAATTTTTTATGAACTTTTTTAATGACAATAAAAATATTATAATATATTAATTTATTTTTTCATTTTTCATATATAATTTTATTTTTTATTATTTAATTAAAATTTTATATATTTAATTTAATTTTATTAATTATATAACATAGAAATTATTTATGAAAAAATAATAAAATAAAATAAAATACTATAATATTATAATTATTTTTTAAAATATTATTAAAAAATTATATAATTTAATAAAATGATAAAATAAATTAATTATAAGTGTTAATTCTAAGTTTTATATAATTTAAAGGAGTAATTTCGAAGTTTTTAAAATAAAAGAATATAAAATCTAATCTCCGTAAAGTTGAACACAGTATTTTGTATTTTTTTCATATAAAAATTATTTATAAAAAGATAAACTCAAAATTATAATATTATAATTTTTATTTAAAAATATTTTTAAAAAATTATATAATTTAGTAAAATAATAAACTAAATTGACAATAAGTATTAAATCTAAGTTTAGTATAATTTAATCTAAATTGTCAAAAGGGAAGGAAGCAAAATTCAATTATCTTAAAATTAAAAGGATATTTTTCATTTTTCCTTAATTTAATCGTTTTGGCCCCACGAATATTTAACCAACTTCATGTTCTGTTTATGTGTGGTTTTCGCTTTGGGGAGGATTACAGTTTTGAGTTTTCTTCCTTAAAAAAAAAAATAATAATAATGAATCAAATTCTTTAAATTTAATGGTGCATCATACGTTGAAATCCCTTCTTCTTCTTTTCATATTTTGTTTTAATAATTTGTAAAATAAATTCTTGTTGTAAAAGGTAAATGAAAATTTGTGAAAAATTCTCCTACATTGATTAAATTTTATTTCTTTAACTTCAAAAATTTTGAAACCAAAACCTCAAATTATACATAATCTTAGAATTAAAATTCATTATCCATTTCATCAGATGATATAATTTTTTATAAATTTTTTAAACACAAATCACTTTATTATTTTGCGGTGGTATAATAAATCATTGTTAAACACATAATTTTTATATTATATAATTATAATTAATAAAATTTAAATTAATTATACTTAAAATTAAGTGAATAATTGGAAGATTCTTATATAATATAAGGGATTTCACAAATTTTAAATTTGCAAAAGGCAAAATACATTCTAATTTGTTTTACACATTTTAGAAAAACAAAAAGTAAAAACAATTTTAGAATATTTTCTTGACTTTTACTTTTATTTTCTAAATTGATAATTTTATAATTAAATAAAAATCAATCCCAACTCTTCCTTCCTCCATCCCTTCTACCCAATGCCTACGTCGTATCTCATTTGAATGTGGGAATGAAATCGGGCCAAGTTAAAATTGAGTTTTGACTTTATCATATTCATTTAAAATAGAACAACTTTGAGCTGAACTCAAATTCAATTTGAGTTTCAACTGTTATGTTTTTTTTAATTAAACAACAATAAGTACATTTTTGAAAAAAAGTATAATATTTAATATAATTTTAAATATTATTAAATAATATAATTTTAAAATTATGAAAAATAAATTAAATTTTTAAATTTTCTATTATATGTTATATTATATATTGTTAGACTTTCAATTATATATTATATCATATATAAAAATATAATAAAAAATTATAATCCAGTTGCTTATGAGTTAAACAAACAAATTTAGCAGGAACCTAACGAAGTAAACAATTATCAAATTGAGTTGAATGAGTAGCCGACGTACTCGACTCTAGTGCCATCCTACTTGGATGCCAACATCTCTTTGAAATCTATTAAAATCAACTAATCGAATAGATAAAAAATTATATATTGGGTTAATTTTAGATTATATTATTTTTCACTAGGTTGGATTACTATACTACTAGTTTTAATTCTAATCTTAAGTTAACTTTTATCAAGTAGTCTCAATTTATAATCTATTATTCTTTATCATTATTATCACATCACTTGCTTATTTATTATTAATTTCATAACACTAGTTAATTAGAATTTATTATTATTGTGATTACTATTATTATTATTATTTTTAAAATATTTATATTATTATTCATTATTGTTATTACTATATAAACTAAAATAGTGAGAAAATAAATTAAAATACAACAACTTTTATAGGGAAAACTCTCCAATTAAAGGAATAAAAACTATAAGACCTAGTCCAAAAAAAATTTATTGTTAATTAAAATGACTACAAATATTTTGTTAACTAAATGTGCAATATACATATATATATATATATATATATATATATATATATATATATATATATATATATGAATATATCACTACTTTTCTTTAATAGTAATAATTTATTACTCTAATTGATATATTTATTTAGTTATAGTAATTATTTTATTATTTTTAATTATAATAATTATTTTGTGTAATTATTTTTATTAATTTTAAAGTTTTATGATAATAATTTTAATTTTTCTAATAATTGTTTTAATTTTTTAATTTTAATATAATTTTTTACTTTAATAACTTTGTCCAATATAAATTGATAATATCAAATATATAAACATCTTAATTTTAATATTAAATATTTTTTATTTTTAATGCAATTATCTATTTTGATAAAGTTATTTAGTATATGTTAACAACATTAAATATATAAATTCATTAATTTAACATTAAAATTATTTGATATTACTCATGTATATAATTTAAATATATGTACATATATACATATATTCATAATAAACTTTAATATATAGACATGCATTAATAAATTATTTATTTATTAATAAGTGAAAGGATAAGATAGAATTTAGAAAGATAAAAATGGAATTTATGAAAAAATATTGATGACCTAGAATGCACAAGGTCAATTACCTCCTTATTTTTTAATTTCTAATAATAGATATTATTTGTTATAATAAATGATGTTACGGATAAGTACTATCTAGTTATTCACTTATTTATTCCAACTAAGTTATTTACTTATTGAGACCTTGTCTCACTTCTTTTATTTTAAATATTTTATAAATGCTCTTGTGGAAGCTCCTAGCCACCATCCGTGCCTAAGAATAAGGTTCTCTTGGAATAGCCATGATTTTTATAAATATAGCATTGTGAAAGGAATTGGGAGTTTGTATATGATATCTTAAACAAACTATTATTGTGAATATTCTAAAAGCAAAAATATATACAACATCAATTAAGTTCCATCAATTTTAGTTATTAATAACTATGTTATGATGCCACAATATGTTTAGAAGGCTTGTGAAGATAGGGGAATGGGATCCACATCAATCATAATGAGGTGGGTCATAATAGTACACTAGATTATTATGTCACTTTCTTAAAAGTTTATCATTAATTAGGTATTCTTATAAATTGTAATAACAAGATTCTTGTCATATAAGCACATTAATGCATACACAAATTATAAGATAGTTCAAACAAAACTTCATGTATTAACCTTAAAAATATGCTTATAGTTTTATCACGAAACCCTCGGAGTAGCTTTTATTCTTTTGGTAGTATTTTCATCAACATTTAAGCACACATATAGGTTATCATCACCACATGTTAATCACACAAATATTAGTATGGAAACACCATTTTGCTAATAGTTTTTTCTTACAAAATTGTTTAGAACATCTCTTGATTTTTCTAGGTTTCATAGCTTTTGATTCCAAGTAATTATAAACTTATACTTTGTGTATTATTCAAGCAAGTTAAAAAACTATTTTTCCTTACTTATTCAAATGTTTTTAAATATTGTCTAGCAATAAACATTCTGCTTATTTTTGTCACATATTGATAGTCAAAAGTTAAGAAAATAGTCACAAACTCATACTAAGTTCTAACAACTAACAATATAATTAAAAATTGTACTTAAAATAGAAAAAATTATTAAAATTTAGTCAAAACTTCAAAAATTAATAATTAAGATTTTAATAATATTTTTAAACTTTTTTCATGATCAAAATAAGTCATGCAAAGTACTCTTGTAACTAGCTATGACAACACTTTAAACGAGGCACCCTAACTTTGAAATTCCGCAAGAAATACCACACTTCAATAAAATTTTATAAAAATTGATAGAATTAATATAAGTTGTAATTCAAAACTAAGTTACATAAGTTGTACACAACTTTATCCATCAAAATTCCTTAAAGTGGATGCAATTTTTTTGAAGAACTTTCTAAAATTTTCCAAAATTGAACTAAGGACTTTAAATGACATTTTCAAATCCTTTTTTTGCTTAAAACATGCTACATTACTTATCACATTAGTATTAACATCAAGAAAAACAATCTCTTTTTTTGTAAAATACCATCCTTTTATTCAAGTTTTACTAAAAATTTCAAAATTTTCCATTCAAAATTTTATTAAAACAATCTTCTTCTTAAAGCATAGTTCAAAGTAGTTTTTTTTTTTCATTTTTAGCATCCTTCCATAAAGTTTCAAATATGTTTTAAAGCCATATTTTTGTCCTAACTATCAATATAAATATTAATAAATATTTCTTATATAGTTTAGAACTTAGCATTACAAGTTTTTCTTACAAAAATAGAAATTTCACTACACTAAACAACAAAATAACTAAACACTTATAAAGCTTATTTCAAAATGGTTTTTGCTTGAAAATTTTAGTGTAATCCTTTTAAAACATTCATATTCATATGTAATTTAGTATTTACTTAATTTGATCATGAAATTAGAATTTGTCCCCTTGAGACATAAGGGAACCCATAAGCCTTCACAAAACAAAATCAAGCCATTTTTTTATTTCAATCTTTATATTCACGCATTCTTCCAACTTTAATTTAAGTAGTACATAATGTAACATATTTTGAGAATAAAAATAGGAATTTGTCTATCTTAGGCCAAGGAAATTGTAGGTTTTATTGTACTCGCTTGCTAAAATTTTCCTTTCATTTTTATGTGAAATCACATTTCCAAACTTTTTATTAGTTGAAAAGAAATCATTTGCATGACCATTCTTCTTTCTTCTCAACATAGAGCCATGCATAGGAAAAACCATTTTTCTCAAATCCTATTTAACCTTTTCTACAAATCCTTTTTTAAAACTCTTTTCTTTTAAAGAGAACAAGTACGAATCAATTTATCTTTCATGAATCAACACTTTCAACTAATCCACCATAATACTTATAGCTTTGGCACATCATCAACCACACATCTTATACATTGAATTCTTCTTAATAAGAAAATTAAAAAGAAAAAAAATGGATCTCTACTCATACTAAGTAGATTGTGGCTTGCTTCCTTCGCCTACTATTCAAAGTGAGACATCTAAAATATCATAAGGTTTATGAAGAATTTATAGAAAGAACTATAAAAATAGATGAATCTATGGAAATTTATAAACTTATACTTTCTCTTAGAAGATCAATAGTGCTTCTAACTTCATAGTATATCCAAAGATCTAACAAAATCTCACTAGCTATTAGCAAAGGAACTTAAAAAGCACTTTTTTCTCTCTTAATCCCTTCTCTAAGCATAGAGTGTGTTTGTGTAGGAGGTGGTAAAGCTAAGCTTGGCTATTTATAAAAGAAGGAATGAGGTAGCCACCAAGGAACAAAGCCGTATTGTTTTAGGTTCAAAGATGAAGCAATTTTTTAAGTCTTTTAGTCTTAGTCTTCTTTATTTATGTCATTGCATATGTCACACCCACACAATACATACTTTGGAATATGCTTTACTAACTTAACTAAAACACTTAGAAAGTTTCTTACCATCTTTTCATCTTAACTGATCACTAAAATAACAATTTCTAAGCCTAATTATTTGTGCTTAATCACATATTAAGACTTTAGTTAAGGATTTTACTTTGGATTTCCATTAATGCCCTTAGACTAAGTCATATTCCCTTTTTTCTCCTTAAAATCATGTATATCCCTAGGATTATGTCCAAAATTACACTTTTGATACCTTAAGGTTTCCATAGGATGCTCTTAAGTAGAAGCACTAACTTAGTTCGAATTCTTAGTAAACTTGAATCATGGATAATTTTAATTTACTCAAATTTTTCTAAATTTTTTCCTATGGACTTTTCATTCCTTAAAATCCTTAAATACTTCTGCTAGTATTACTAATAGATGTTATTTGGTTTATCTTTGTAATTTTAACTATTGGGTTTTTGCCAAATGTTACATAATGAAGCCATTGACCTACGCTATCACAAATTAAACCACTACATGTTATTTGATTCACCTTTAATAGGAGCACCGTAACGTTTAGTCTTACCCTACTATCTTTTGGTAATTACCATGAGCCAATATCACCTCTTTTCACCAAATTTGCAAATTAAAATGCAACAATACCTCTTAAAAATTCACTAGCATGCCTAACCACTTTCATAACAATGTCATATTGTTGATCTTCATTCTCAAAAACTAGCTTGTGATGTCTAAACCATAATATCTGACAAGTAAAAGCAAAGCATAATTTTCAATTGCCATTTTTCTCTTTGGACAAATCTCCATTGAAGTTAAATCTAAACCATTAGGTCAAATCACTAGTAAAACAAACTTGTCCAAAAAGAAGGGTGCACCAATCTAACCTAAGTAGTTGAAACTTTAGGGTAATCCCTTATGCATGAAGAATAGTTATAACTTGTCTATCTTAGCTTGGGCATAAGTCAAAATTGAACATATTTTGTGAATATCTATTAGCACTTGAGACATGATTTTAGATTTTAAGTGATAACTTATTATATTGCAACCAAAGATAAAATAATTATAATTTGATTGTAATAATTTTATAGTTTTAATATGTATGTCATATATAATTTTTAAAAACATTTTATAATAAGCCTATAAGTTTTCAATCCTATTAAAAACTAATTTATCTAATTGAAAATAAAATATTTTTAATATTACTTTTTCAATGTCATTGATAATAAAATATTTTTTAAAATTTTAGTATGTCAATCTCATTGAAAAATAATTCAATCATATGAAAAATAAAATAAAATAGATTTCAACCACATTGAAAATAAAAGAAAATATTTTTTCAATCTCATTGAAAAAATAGATTAATCTAATTGAAAATTAAATAAAATAATTTGTTAATCATAATTTTTCATTCACAATGAAAATAGACATATTGATGTTGTTAATAACATGAAATAAGCTTTTCAAATTAATTTTTCAATCCTATCTAAAAATAGATAAATCTTTTTAAAAATAAAATAAAATAAAATAATTTTTCAATCTTATTAAAAAATTGATCAATATTATTGATAATAATATTATTTTAATATTAATTTTTAAATAAGATTGAAAAACATATGAATCTCATAATGAAAATAAATCTAAAATCATATCATTCCATGATTTAATTTGTATTAAGTGAAAATGATAAAAGGAATTTACTAGCCCAAAAATATTAATTTATCTCATGAATCAATTTAAACTATAATTCAAGTTGTGGCAAATTTCAATTTTATCACTATTTTAGGAAATCTCAATTAAGGCAATTACAATGGGCAATAGAACAAAAAATTTTAAAATTTAAATTTAAAGAAAGATTTCTAAATCAAGGATTAGTTGCGTAATATTCAAATTAAAAAAAATAGATATGAATTATTTCTTTCTCCAAGCATAAATGCTTTCTAGAAATTCAATAAAGATTTTATTTAGCACAATGAATAAATAAAGGTTCTATATAAAATATTACTTGATCAATAAATTATAAGTTAACTTATATAAGTACACTAACTTATTGAAAAAAATAAGCTTGGATTTAATGAGTTACTATGGGTAACTTATGGCTATGTTTAGTGCAACAAATAAACTATAAGCTAACTTTTAGAAATGTTTAATATACTAACTTATTAGAAAAATAAGTTCATATTTAATAAATTACTTAAAGTAACTTATAAGTTATCAATTTTTCTCAAATTCATCCTTCTTTCTTTAATTAATTAACATTATATGTCTTTAATTATATTTTGAGTAATTATATTCTAGTTTTGAATAGTAAATAAATAATAGGTACATGAATAAATATGTAATGTTGAAAATATAATTAATTAAATTTTATATAATTATATTTTTACTTTAAACATATTTATTGTATCAATGTGGCTTAACCTTAGAATAAGTATAAATTAATTTAATTTATATATTTATTCATATTAATATATTTTTTATATCATTTTATATTTTTTAACTAATTCAACAGCTAATTTTATTAAATACTTCTAATGTAACCAGTTAATTTATCATTTACTTGTACTATACATAGAGACTTAGATTTGTCTTCTTTAAAGTTAATCCAAACATGATTGGCCTTTGTTGCATTACACCTTCTTGCTAGCATCGATGTGTGGTGATAATAAAGAAAAAAGGAGAAAAAAGGGCAACATTTTAGAGTAACTCAAGACATAAGTACACATATGTTAATGGATGATTGCTACAACTCTTGTAATTACTTTATGCAAATAATTATATATTAGGCTTTTTTACAACTCTTGTCATAGTCCTTTTATAACTTGCCTAACAAATAGATTTCTACTAAAATCCTAATCAAAATAAAAAACTTCTTGAAACATTATCCAATAAATAGATAAATAATTTATTTATTTCTAAAAGTCCAAATTAACTATATATTTGGATTTCGTAAAACATTGCCTAAGGAAATAAATAAATAAATGAACTCTTTATTTGTATTTATTTTAAGGAAGCACTATCTTAATAAAATAAACAAACAATCAAACTATTTATTTACATTTATTTCCTTTCTCTTATCAACTATCTTAAATCCTTTTAATTTAATATTTAAAATTAATCTCATTAATTTAATTTTAAATCTCAAAAATCATGATTAATGTCAAGCAACATGTCATGAACTAGTTAATGTGAATCACATATTTGAACCTTCTTAGTGGCAATTACCATGTGGTATAATCATTTCATCTTACAATGTCTCAGCTAAACTTAAAGGTTGGAGTATTAGTCAAAACTCTAGTTGTTCAATAATAATGTATCTAATCTAAAATCTATAGTTTATCATGTGAAACTTTGAAAATGTTGTTTTTAATTTTAACTAAAATTAGCCAAGGATCTCCAAGTCATGATTCTTAAGATAATATAGAATATTTTCTTCTCAATATGAGAAGTAATGAATTCTTTATTGATATTTACACAATCTTATCTATGGTAAAGTTATACCTAATAGATGTTCTTTGCATCAATCCTATGAAAACAAGATAATATTAAAGTACAACATATTGTATATAAGATTACCGTAATGTTTTACGCCAAAAGATCAACTTTGCACCATTACAATGTAAGAATTCCAATTCAATTTACCCACATGATAATTCTTAAATAGGTCAACTCAATAAACTAATTCAATTAATGAGTACTTACATGTATGCACTAGTGTTACTACAATGATGCCCATGAAACAAAACACTCTCTTATTTAAGCATGTTTCATCATATATATTAGTCTATGAGAGTCATTATTATATATTCCTAACAACCTACTATTGGTAATTCGGATTATTACATACAACGAAAATTCAAAATTTGATCCGAATTCTATCTAGGATTTATGCAAAAAGCATAAATCAATAATTAGGATTTTACCTATTGGACACTTGTGTTTTTACTAATCAAAACTTGAGAGCGGATGAATTAAATATCGGCCGAAAGGTATAATGTCTCTATGGTATCTACATAGAGTGACCAACGACCTCTCACCTTCCACGAATCTGCTAGGATGCATTTTTCTCTCTAAGATTTAGGATTTGATATTTTTTAAGTGATTTAGGATTTTATGGAAGTTATAAGCGTGTGCATAAAAGTGCTGCCCTCAAGTCCCTTTTTATAGAACTTAGGCAAGTCACAATCCTAATCCTACTAGGATAATACCTCTAAAATCTTAATTATACTTAACAACTCATCTTATTCTTATCTTAGAGATAATAGGGAGAAATTGGACTTATCTATTAATTATCTAATATTAGATAATAATATTATCTCATAATATAAATATCTTAATTATTAAATAATTGCATATAGTTATTAAATATTAAAATAATATTATCTCATAATATATTTATCTAATATCTAATAATATAATTATTTGATATTACTTTAATATCAAATAATATCACATAATAATAATTATATTTATTACGTAAAAAATATATTATTATTTAATAATATATATGCATGAAAATAAGTTTAATTAATTGGATATTAATCTAATTAAAATTTAATTAATTATTATCTTATTCCTACTCCTTTTATGAGGCTTTGTATGTTCTTACTATGTTAACAATGACTCATTATTGAACCATAGATAGTGAGCGATATCTAACAATACATAACTATCACTTAAGTAGTAAGAATGTCTATCATTCAATATCCACTTAATACATTATCAACGTTTTGCATCATAATCCCTTTTGTAATAATATCTAAATTGAACTGAAGGTATGAAGTGTGTCATCCTCGTCAATGTTCAATTTATATTTCTTGATATTGAGTAGACTTAAAATAAATGATTAATATCACATATTAATTCAATTGAGTATGACCATGCATTTCTAAGTCTCACTCAATGAAGGGACCCAAGGATATATCTCTTTTATAAGAGTAACAAAATTCTATTTACATCACTCACTTCCTTCTGCATGATTCGTGATACACCCAATCAACACCCTACTTGTCATTCCGATTAAAGGTGACATAAGATGACATTAAAGTGAGTAACCCCTTATATGGGGAACCGTAGTGACTTCAGGTCAAAGGATTATATGCAATTATGACCATATGAGAACTATTAATAACACAAGTCTTATCCATACAGTATTCTCATATTGGGTCAGTCCAATACATCTGTTCACTAATAATGTACTCATATATTGACTTGATATCACATATCCATGATTCATAATCATCAATCATTATACATGCTAGTCTCGATGTACTATTACTATCCCTTTCGTAATAATACTTAACTAGGGGCATTTTAAGAATAGTAAAATTATTCCAGGGACAATTATTATATTAAGTTATAAATCATGCAAAATAATAATAAAATTATGAAAATAAAATATAATAATTAAATTGCCTAAAATAAAACATAATACATTGTGTATTATTTCAATCATCTATATGATCGGTTCCTAGGATACACACCAACACCTACAACTAGAAGCATTTTAATATCTAGGTTTATAAGAAATATATTTCATAATTGCAATTTCCATGCATGATTATAATCCATGAATCATCTTGATCTTTAGACTTTATCAAATATAAGTAGTAATTAAATGATTAATAAAGAAAAAGAAATTCCTATTATTAATAATTAATGAAATGAAAAGGTTTACTAGATATATCTTACTACATCATATATAATTGACTTTTAGGGTATACTTTTAATACTCTAGCCTTCACATCCTTAATACTTTTAGGAAAGAAGTGATTAAGGCTACTTAGAAATTCTTCCAAGACTCAAGAGGTGTAATTAGATCTCGTGCATCCTCTTAAGCTCAATGCTAGAGAGTAACTCTCCTTTCTAGGGCAAAGTTATCGATTTCCACATAGCACTCAATAAGACATAGGGATGGAGGGTGAAGGATGTTTTAAAGGACCAAATCAATTATTTCAATTTTTTATGGTGCCCTAAGGATAATAAATAGACTAAGTCCAAATAAGTATCTTTTTTTTGTGATGGTAATAGTACTAATCCATTTAATGGACATAAAGAAGATTCTGAGTTCAAACAAAGGCTTAAGGAGGGATAAAGACCCAAAGGCACTACTAGGTGCCACTACACTACTAAGAGTGCCAATCAACTGAGTATTTATTTGTTTAAACTTGATTTTGATTAAAAAAATAGAAAGAATATTTGAATTTGAACTTAAACTTGAGTTTGAGCTTAAGCTTGTAAAATTCGAGATCCATCATGACTATTATAAGATTTTTTATATATTTAATAGTTATTTTTAATAAATAATAATAATAGGCAAAAACTTTATTTCATATTCTCTATTTTTCAGTTGAAATTTTTTCCTTTTTCTTCAAAAAGAAGAAAATATAGTGATACTTAAGATCTGTTTGATTATATTAGCATTGAATTTTAAGCATTAAATCTATTAAATATTAAATTTACAATGTTTGAATATTTTCTTATTTTAAATACTAAATTCAGTTAATAAATTAAACTTTATTATATTAAATCCTTATAGGATTTTAAAATTATTTTTGATCATGATTTAAAAAAATTTTATGCATTTGATGCTTAAATGATGTAATATAGATTGTATATTCAATTGTTATCCTAAAAATAGAGATAAGTTTAATGTATTTGTCCAACAAGATCTTATTAAGGTAAGACCAATTTTTGAATGTACTCAACTCTAAATTGATTCAACAAGTTTTCCCTTAACTTAATATTCAATCTTAATAAATTAAATAAATAAAATATAATTTTAATTTTGAATTCATTCTGATGAACATTGAACTAATTTTTTAAAAACATTTTTACTCATTATACTATATCTTAATATTTACTTTATTTTTTAGAAAACTTAAATTAATAAACCCTTTTCATATAAAACAAGGTATATATAATATAAAAAATTTATAAATTTAGGAGGGCATGGTCCTTTACATATATTTAATTTTCGTGCTTGGGTGCATCTTACCACTCTCATCATCCTCTTTGTTTACTTTAAGAACTGTTATAGGTTTTGTGTTAGGTGATCCTCATCAAAGAATTACGACTTTAACCATAGAAAATCAATGATTTGGGTGTCATACGCAAGAGGTGGCTGTAGAAATGAATGATGTTCCTCTTGCCTAGGTGGTTTACATTCATTGTTATCATTTTGGTTTCTAGCTAAGTTCCATACCAACATTCTGGTGTTTTATAACTCAAGTAGCTAGATGGGTCAGGCAACTACATCCTATAATAGTAATAAGGTTCCCTCTTCTTCAAACTCTTAATAAAACTTTAGGCTTGTGGCAGAGTTTTGCTTTTCATCATCAACATTTCATATCCTTTGCCTTTTGTGATAAGAGTTCCTAGTAGTATGGTTCTCTTAATTGTGGGAAAGAAGAAATTAACCTCTTCGTTTACTAAATCATTCTTATACTATAATGTAGATATCTTATACAATAATAGTTATATCATGGGTGGTGATGTCTACTCATAGGTGTATCCACCACTCCTTAAAACTTAACTCATCCTTATAACCAAGAAGACTAAATTTAAAAGTCTAATACTAACTTGTCACAGCCTAATTTCTTAGTGTGCGATTGCCACATCCTTTCGAGTGATAGACTACAAATTGATGACTCATGAATGATAAATTTCATGTAAAACAAGTAATTGTATTTGAAATATAAATTCAAATCTAAAATGAAAAACAATGATTATAAATTAAATGTTTTTCAAAAATAATAAACTATACATAACATTCTCTAGTTGGTCTAATTGACTTGTGACTGAAGCATCATTATCAACATATTAAAGCTCTCCTTCCTTCAATGGGTAGGTGCATTTCCTATGAACTTGTTAGCTGAGACTCTTTTGTCCTCCAAAAACTAATAGAAAAGAAGTAAGCAAATAACATGATCAATGAAGTAGTTGCCTACCTAACTTTAGATGAGAAAAAGATTCTTTGTCATACATACATGATATTGATGAGAACATAATAAGTACATATGTATATTCATAGCCTAAAATAACTTTCAATTTCACTTATAAAAACTTTCTTACATTCATTACTCTTTGAAAAAAAATTCCTTAAACTAACATGTTCACAATAAAGATCATGATTTCATAGCATAGCATAGTATATCATAACACACATAATCTAGAATAGTAATTAAGAGAAACTTGTGATACTTTCATGTCATTCATGAACATGGCTTGGGAGACATTATAGTATGGCACTCAAACTTATTGTCCTATGCCAGGTGCAGCATATCTTAGTCCATCCTACACCAACTTGCTATTGTTCATGCACTAGTTAGGTTTCATTGCCACATCTTCAAGCAAGTGATGTTATGCCTCATGCTAATACTCTTTTGATCATCACCACACCTTCAAGCAACTCACATCAAGTTCAATACTCCAAACATCTATTTAGTGCACTTACAAGCCTCCTTATATTTGTTATACTAGAGCTAAACACATTGAATACTCAATCCAAAAAGTCTCTAACCTACCCCTACTATCTAAGTAACCTTTTATCTCTTTTCATCCAAATGAGGATTTTGCCTTTGGTTGAAAGTCACTAATTTGTGGCCTAGCCTTGAATTTCTACCTTCTTTACTTCAATTATGTAATTTTCATTATTACCATTCCTAAATTAGATTTATTCCAATATTCATGCTAAAATGATGAAAATACATTTTGCCCTAAAAAAATATATCAAGTATACACATCAAGCTAACTAAATGTTTTAAATTAATTATCTTACTATTTTTAATTATAATTTGGATCCTCTTAATATATAAATTGATTGCAATTAATCCCCCTTAAATGTAATATAAAAATTGGATCATATTTGATCCACATTTTTAACTTCAATCAAATTGATGATTAAAAATTCTAATTGACACATCAATCTCCAACTAGGTTCTAAATTGATAACTACCATAAGAAAAATTATTGAATTATGTGATGCTAATGACCACATTAAAGTATTTTTTTACATTAGATGAATCACATAATTTTTCATTTTTTGTCATAATAAGGTTAGTTTTATTAATGTTTTCTCTTAGTGATTGTTAGTTTGAAGTCTAGTTGAAAATTTACGTGTTGGTTAGAAGTTTCTATCTCAAATTTGATTAATATTATTAATTTGGACCTAATTTACTCCAATTTGTAAATTAAAAGGACCAAA
The DNA here is from genome assembly GCA_020226215.1 of Sindora glabra. Classification (NCBI taxonomy): domain Eukaryota; kingdom Viridiplantae; phylum Streptophyta; class Magnoliopsida; order Fabales; family Fabaceae; genus Sindora; species Sindora glabra. The sequence continues at coordinate 62,675 of JAIUCU010000153.1, forward strand.
ATAGAATATTTTATTTAAGAGGAACCAAATGCAATCACTTTGAATAGTAAGAGGAACAAAATTGTAATTAAACCTAATACACATACTCTCTCTCTCTCTCAAAAAAAAAAAAAAAAAAGGAGTGTTCCCCTAAAAAATTTAACTCCAACCCTCTTCCTAAAACTCCATGATTCTCCTACTTATTGAAAAGACCTTTCAACAACCCAAATAAAAAAAATGAGAAAATTGAAAAGTTAGAAAGAAAACGCTAATCATGTGTTTGGATGCATATATCTAATAGGGAAATGTAATTTTTCTGAGATTTTTGAAATACCATGTAACTAAATGTCTTGTTTGGATAACTAAGAATAGAATTGAAAAATCTTAAGTTTTTAGATCGAGTATTTCGTTTGTTTAGATTAGAGAATTTAGAATTCCATCTCCTTTGCTAGAATTTTAAATGTCTCCCGCTTCAAAAAGTTAGCTTTGATGGACCTCTGCCTCTTCAGACATATGCTCCTATCCCAACACATCAGAAGATGGAAAATTTAAACAAAAGAAAAAAAAATTTACTTGCAAAGTATCTATTCTCAACCTTAAAAAAATATAACCCCCAAAAAAATACACATCAGGATATGGATAATTTAAAAGATAATTTATAATATAAAAGAAAATAAAATTATAATTGTAAAATATTAAGTGAAATACCAATCATATTTAATAAAAAATTAATATTAATTCGGTTGATAAATTAATGTTTTATATCAAGCATTATGTAAAATAAAATTATAAAATAGATACTAATAAAGTACGGTTATTTTTCTTTTTTGAGTTTGTGAAGTAGGAGGAAAAAAATTCCTCAATATAAACATAAATTATCCAAAGGAACTCATTTAAAATTCAAAATTTTTAAATTCCATGAAATTTTCGAGTTCTCTATCAAAACGCAAAAGGTAAATAAATCAACCCTTCAGACCAAAATTTTCACCTTTGGCATTCACTTCTATAGAGCGTCAATCATAATTTTCTTTTTGTGCCTTTTTTTGTCTTCTCCAGAAAAAATGAAAAATTGACACAATATTGTAAATTATAGAGCTCGATCGATTGGTTATTTCAAATCACTTTTGTGACGCGAATCCTTAGCCCAATCAATCAAAGGTTCGATTCTCTAGTTGCCCTTTTGCATGTTATCTGAAAGCCCAAACCTATTTTCTACCAGGCCTCTCTGGGATATTAAATAAAGCATTTGTGTTATATTTATATATATAATTACAAAAGGAAACCTCAATCATTAAGCATAAAACGAGCCTAAGAAATCAATCAAGGCTCTATAATCTATAATCAAACTATAACCGATCTATGACGAGCCTATACATATTTTGCCAATATAGAAATCAGCTTCCTAATATAATTCTGCAAGTTAAGTAATACATAACTTACATATAAGTCAAAGCAAAAAGCACCCCTCAATTTTTAAGATTATTAATTCCATGTTTCTCACCAAATAATTAGTGAAAAGAACTTTTTCCATATTTCGTTCATCCGAGGAGATAAGCATTTGGCGTGTACCCTTCCGGTATCCAATGTTCTAATAAAGAAAATGTAAAACAAAATTCGTATCTGGTATGTATCCAGGAGTATGCACGTATATCAGCACACTATGTATAGGTATGGCAAGGCCAGGGATATTAGAGTACCCATGCCCCATTTTATAAAAGTCAAGAACATTGCAGCACATTGGCGAGAACAGACCTGATTAAAAACAACAAAATCTCTTTCTAAGTGTCCTTTCTGATTTTAAATAGCTCATAGAATTTGTCTTCACCAGAGTTTGACTTTCACTCTTAATTTCATCCCTGCCCGGTGTAGATGAAACCTGCTTCTTAATCGAGTCCCCTTGTACTAGACATACTGTGGTCTTCTTCACGCTGAATCTGTGTCCAAAATTTACATTGAGGTCAATCTCATCACCAGGTTCCAAATTTAATACCATACCCTGCCATTGATCAACATCATCAGTGGTGCTTTCTGCATCTTGCTTGTAGAAGTGAATGGTACCCTTTGTGTTATTATGTATCTGGACACTGAATGGAAATGGAGATGCCGTGACGTCTTGGGAGCATGAGTAATCAATGCAGAGTACCATTCCTACCAAGTTAAAACCGACAACGTCAGGCATTTTGAAAACCACCCGTTGTCCTTCATCGCTGAATCTTTGCCAGTCAGAGTGCTTGTCAACAGGGTAAGAAGAGTCGCATTGATTTGCAGTCCATTCCTGTACCATGAACAAGGAATAAAGCGCATGCGAAACTTCTGAGCATACTGAAAGATCATTTCTAATATTAATTTATGACGTCTGAGTTGATCTTTATACAAAATAACTCAATATTAGTCGCATCACCTGCATATGGGTGTACAATAATAGATATTTCAAGAACTTCAAACTGACTTATTTCATTAATAACTTCTAGAACTAACATGTCATGTTCAAATTTAGAAAATTTATTTTGTGACTTTTTAGCAATGAAAGATAAAGTGAATATATATTATCATTATTTATACAAGAAAAAACACAAATTACCCTTTTTTAACTTTGAGGTAGTTGCATTTGACAAACACAACTATAAATTTTTACAATCAACCATCAAAACTATTCATAAATGATAAATTGCACTTACATAGGTCCCTTTCCTGTAACTCCTGGAGGAATTCAAGTACCATATTATACATATACAAAGATAAAAATGTGCATTTACATTGGACAAGTAAACTGTGCCTAAACGATCAAAATACCCTCAAAATGACGGAAAATTTAAAATATGGTATACAAGTCATATCAATACCAAATTTTAGCACAAGGCTTCGACATATGCCTTGATTTATGCAATGCATAAATTAAGCATGTTTGCCTCCTTAAATCACTCACAAGATAGATGTTGGATGCAATTAACCACTTATAAATTGTTTTGGTGGGTGACTGCAAAAATTAATAATTATGGATTGCTAAATGCATCTACTTTAAAGTTGAAGCAAATAATTTGCATTTTTCCTTTTATTTTATTTCAACTTTTGCTTATGCACTGATAATAACAATAAAACAAAATATGTGAATGTGATCTCATATCCCTAGTCAATGAACTTGATAAATTTCTCACCATATATATAATTTGTATATATATTATTCATTGTACACAATATGGATTTTTTTTTTTGCAGAAATATATAACATTCAAAAACAAAAAAAACCAAAAAAACAACATTGGTGAAAAGAGATATTAGATAATAGAGTGAACATGTTAAGCATCATAGGGGAAAGAAGGAATATAACAACCATTTAAAAATAATCCTTAATTACGAGTTTCCATATATAATCACTAACATTAATTAATTAACCAAATAAATTACTGAAAAAACATAGAAAGTGTTCCTACAATATTTTTTACAACATAAGTGCAATGTATATGTTTACTTGAATGAGAAAACAGAGACAGAGATGAAGGCAGTGAACCTGTAAAATGTTTTGGTTTCCCATTTCGATAATAAGAGAACTGATGGAGTTTTTCTTCATTGTTAGAATTAGTTTGACGAGGAACCTTCCCCATCTGATATCTGAGGCTTACTTGGAGTTATTTCTAATTCCAAACAATTTGTGGTATACACATTACTCTGCACATTTGCGGAGATTGGAAATGGACAAGAACCCAAACGTTTGCCTCAAGCAACGAGCACTATTTGATGGTGACGTCCAAGAGAAAAAAGAGATGGAAACACATCAGATGGTAATCCTTCAAAGCCACACATTGCAATATATTCTATGCTCTTTAGTCGGATCACTGCAAAAGGCACTTTTGTTATAGCAGTCCTATCTGCAACCAGAGTTGTCAAGGATTCCATTTGCTCAATGTCCTCTTCCAACTTGTCAATTTTTGAACAACCAGAAAGAATGAAGGTTTCCAGAGATTTCAACTGTACAAACTTTTAGGAAGAGTCTGAGGGATTCACAATCCTTCAAATTTATCAGACGGAGATTACTGAGATTTCCAATGTTCTGATCAACTTCAGACAAACTTGGACAATCTTTCAGTATTAGCCTCTCAATATTGGCAGGTATGACAAATCAGGGGATTCCTTCAGGTAGTGCGAATGACTGAGATTGAGAATTTTAAGTTGGTGCAAGGCTGCCAAAAGAATAAGAATTTTTTAAAGAAAAATCAGACAAGAAAATGAAAGCTTGCCAATCAAAATTAACATCATCAATCTTAAACAGTTATATAATACCTGGGGACGTTTCCAAACAGAACTCTAGATTGCTATGTTTTTAACTCAATAGCAACTATATGGGTCTCTTATGAAAGTTTCGTGGGGGATATCTCAAAGGGAATTCAAGCCAAGAGAGCCATCTCAGGCCTTCCAAAAGATCATCATAATTTCCAACAAGTTCCACATGACCAAGTTGAAGCAATCTAAGGCTCTTCATCTCTTTAAATGCTTCAGTAGGCAAACAAATCTTATTGGATTTTGGTAATCTTCAAAGCTAGTCCCTTGACATCTCTTGTTCCCTGTAAATAAATAGAAAGGGCTATCCTGTTAATTGCTCACTCTAAACTAATGCATACAGCTATGGCTTTGGCACTCGCACAAAAGACAACAAATAAAACAACAGCTATGAAAATCTTAACATTTGAGGGCAAAATAAAGATATCTGTTATCACTAACAAAGACAGGGAAAACAAACTTAGGTCCTTACAGTATTTCGTCTTAGCACCTCAAGAGCATCTTCATGAAACCATAATCTGCTACGCTGCCCAAGTTCCTCCGGTGATTTTTCACGAATAATTTCTCTGCCCATATCACGCAATAGATCAATGCATTTCAAGCTTTTTATTCCTACCAACTTTTACAAGGCTTCGCTCTATAAGAACTGTTATTCCAATTTTGGCCATGTAGTCCACAACCATTAATATTATTGTAGCATAGTCTATTTTTCTTGCCAATGAAAAAAACAACATACGTCAAGGAATAATTCCTTCTCCATGTGATCCCCTAGACCATCATAACTTATTTTAACTTCTCCTGTACTTTTTCATTGGGAATATTTTCTAGTTTAGACAAGACATACTTCCCAGAGAGCTTTTGGTCTCTGAAATAAATAAGAGCCAAGAACTTCAAGAGCCGTGGCAAACCTCTGCAATAGGCAAACGACCTTATTTGAAAGTTCAGACAATTTTTTTAGTAGGACTTGATTGCCTAAATGCATGCCAACTGAAAGTTCCAAAGATTCAATGCCATCCATTTCCGTCATTTCATGAATATAATCTGGTTGAAGGTTTCAAGGAGAGCCACAATCTCTAGTTGTAATGATTACTACGCTTGATGCACCAAACCAATTGCGATTTCCACACAAAGCTTTTAGTTTGGTCTTGATCATTCACATCATCAAGTAAAATAAGTGCTTTTATGTAGTGTAGTCTTTCCTTTATTATATTTATTCCCCTATCAATACTATTTATCTTCATGGTAGTTTCTCCAAGGATATCACCAACAAGTTGTTCTTGTAAATATTTACCTTTGCGGGGACCCCATTCTTCCCTGATATTTGCAATAAAACTTCTCCTATTGAACTTCCTGCCAAGTGCATTGAAGACAGCTTTGGCAATGGTAGTCTTCCCAATTCCTCCCATTCCCCAAAGCCCTAGTATGAGAACATCATTTGATCCATCAACAATTCGCAATTTAGAGATGAGATTTTGCACACGGGGCTCTACTCCAACTGGATAATCGGCAACAAACAAGTTTCTATTGTCTAGTTTGTCGGAAATATCTTGGACTACCTCTTGGATCAACTCGTGTTCATGAACCCTTGCAATAAAAATTACTAGGTTAGAGAAAATAAGCATCTGTGACATAAGCATGATCAGAATTTAAAATGCATAACAAACAGATCCTTTTTGAAAAACAGAATAAAATTGCAAGTTGACCATCAATAGTGGTTTTTTCTCCTTTTTTGTTTTTTTTTTTCTGATGAGAAACAGAAAGGAGTAATTTTAGCAATTATCCATCAATAACCTTGGAACTGTAACTGCTCCAAGTAACAACTGCAACTATTATACCTCTACGCACAAGTCTGATCATAAGAAATACTGAAAGCATCAAGTAGATGAAAATTAGTTGTCAGAATTAGATATTTGGATTTACTTTGTACTACCTAGGTGTTTACTGTCAATCATTGTTACATAAATTTGCCAACTTTCACCTGATTCCGATTTTTGACTTTAATGACATGTTTGGTTGGGGGAGCACCGAAGGATGGAGGAGCAAGGGAAGGTTATGACAAAACCTTCTCGTTTTGAAGTATTGATTAGAGAGGACTTGAGATTGGAGGTTCATGATTAATCCTCCAATATCCTCTACTGAAAGGATTTTAAAGGGTGTTCTGAATAACCAAATAAGGAAAGGGAAAGTTAAGACTTAACCTTCCATTCTCCTCCTTTTTCCTTATCTCATTCTCTTCCATCAACTCCCCTTCTCTTCCCCTCCTAAGTCCCAAACAAACATACCATAAGGGAAGTCTCCTTTGAAGGTTTTGCAGCCACAAAATATATTCTAAAACCCTTAAAGAGGGGAAATAAAAGGACCATGTAGGCTATATAAAGCCCAGGAGTGCAAAATGCAGCAATTGTCAAGTGTTGAGTCGTATAACGAGATTTTTATAATGTACAATCTCCCTGCTTAACTTCATAAAGATGTTACAAAATTAAATAACTAACCAAGAAAATACGCATCTTTCATATTTACTTCACATGTATAGACTAATTCAAATCAACAAAATCCGCTTTTATCCTTATTAATAAAATGGTTCAATTAAACAAGGGGTTCGAAAAAATTCAACTATCCCAATGCAAAATTTTTCTTAGAGAATGTTTCAATAGAAAATGGAGGGAAAAGAGAAGGAAGAGAAAGTTATTGTCTAGCCCTTCTCTTGTTTGAGAGTTTTAGATGTGGAAAAAGGAATGGAGGAATATAACAAGATCTCTTTTGTACAACAAATAAATTAACTTATAACTTATTGAAAAAATAAATTATGATTTGATAAGCTAATTTAAGTAACTTATAACTTATAAACTACTTCTCTTCAATTTTTTTTATTAATTTATATCTTATGTTCTTCATAATATAAATCTAAATATGTTTTTTTTTATCAAATATAATTAACATAATTATTTAAACTATAAATATAAAAATACATATATAAATAAATATGTAATACCATAAAATATAATTAAATAATTATAATTCTATTATAAATAATAAAATAAAAATTATGTAAGTAAATAAATAATAAATTTAGAAAATATAATTAACTAAATATTATATATATTTTTATTTTTAAACATATTAATTATGTTAATATAATTTAATCTTTAAATAAATATAAATTATTTTAATTATATATTTATTTTTATTGATATATCCTTTCATGTTATTTTCTAATTTCAAATAATTTAACAATTAATTTTATAAAGTATACAATTAGTTAATATTAACTATCAATTATAAATTATTATTTAATTTATCAACTTTTGAATAGTTTATTATTAGATAATTTATTAATTACTTACGCGAAATAGAACCTTAATCCTTCGCTAAAGCTCCCAAAAAATGGGATATTGAAGGATGTTGGAGGCTTGTGGAGGATTGATTGTAAACCTCCACCCCCCCCCCCCCAACCCTTTTCCCATAAGCATTGATTTTGACAACGTAAAATTTGTAACAGCCCACTTAACATAGTTATTAACTAATTTAAAGAAAAAGAAAAAAGGGAGAGGCATATATGCATCCACAGACAAATGCAAAGTGTAGCACAATAAAGCAATTTTCAAAAAGGGATGGCTGAGTATTTAGTCAACATTAATTATCAACCACCAAAAAAATGGATCCGATTCTTCTAAAAATGCAAGACAACAAATGAAAATAATCAAAGCAGGGGATACATAAAAATTTAAAAAATGATCTTTTAATTGATTATCATTTATTAAATTCTAAATCTTCGATGACTATAACGTCTCACTTTATATGTAGTCATTAAAAGAAATTTAGTTAAAAACAAAGCAATAATATAGCATTTATTCTCAGAAAAAGACTGTTGACGGCAAGTAAATGATTCGATTAATCAAACAAGGAAAGAAAATTTTGATTACCCTCCATTTAAACTCCACCCGGACAAACTCGCTGCCTGAAAGAGTGCATTCTTCCAATCTCGAACCCTATCTTTGCCGGAAAAGATGCTATTTTTCTTGCTTTTGATAAGCCTCTCAAATACTGCTCCAAAACTGCCATTCTGATGACGCACATGGGATGGTTCCACATAATAGAATATCGGTACAACCCCCATACCAATATTCTTGTCAGTGCGGCACTCAATGATTTTAGCCAGTTCATCAAGGCACCATCTTGAACCGGCGTAATTGGGGGAAAATACAACAACAGAGTATCTGGACCGTTCGATTGCTTTCAACAGTGATTCTGAGATTTCTTCTCCCCTTTTAAGCTCGTCGTCCATGAAAGTGTGAATTCCGGCATTAGACAGAGCGGCGTGCAAATGAGAAGTGAAACCGTGGCGTGTATCAGTTCCTCTGAAACTCAAAAATACGTCATGGATCTTTCCTCCTTGAGGTATATTCATCGTGAGAATGAACGGAACCCACGACGAAGGGGAAGGGTTAATAGAA